>JABMIG010000187.1:0-82500 GCA_013187285.1 Cyclotella cryptica
ATGTTGGGTACCAAATGTCCACCGGCCCGTGCTGGAACTGGGGCGTCATTTTAGCCCGTGCTGGAACTGGGACAAAAACAGCCCCGTTTTGGCACTGGCCAAAAAATTGCACTCAAGTGAAGATTCGGGGCGCGTTTTCAGTTGAAGTAGAGTGTTAAGGGGTACCTGTACACTGAAAATTCTGACATGCTTTTCTGACCTAAGTAGATAGGCCATCTGCTCGCTTCCGCTTCCATGCCATCACGTGGATTTTTTGCATCCACCGCACGTGCATCTTTCACATCATCCAACGCACCCACACGAACTGCGATTCGACGCACTACTCAGAAATAGCATTATCACATTGCACTCATCGATCACACAGGACCGCATCGATTGCACTCATCGATCCTCTTCCATTTTCATCTGTCACACTCATCAATCCTCTCCAATCGCACTCATCGATCGGTCTAATCGATTCCACTCATCGATCACCGTCGTCGATTGCCCTTGTCAATCCTCTTCCATATTCTCACAGATCGCTTTCATCGCTCGTCTATCATCGATCCTCGTCCATCGTCCATCACTCATCACCATTACCGGCATTCAATTGCATCGACCACTCAACAACAACAACAACAACAATAACACAATGTAATCGCTCGCATTGCACTCAACAATCAACAGTCAACAATCATTATTTCAAAAACTTATCCCCTGTTGTGGACGTGGCCCCTCAGCGCCAAAACAACCTCTATCACTGTCCTTCTTTGGGATAGTAGGCTGTGTTGGTGGAGGACTGACAAAGCAAAGGTACAAAAACAATTAAGACTGTTGCAAACAAAAAAACTGCAAAGGGGACGATAATCCCCATATTGCAGGGAACGACAAAAAGCAATGGTTCTCTGAGTAGAAAGACAGCGTCCCAACCCACAGCTACGAAAGCCATTACATTCTCCTTATTTCAAGGAGCAAATACAAGTTATTAATTATCCAGCAAAGCCACAACGTCTGCTGACTGATAAGGCTAAATCCACAGGAAGTAAATCATCACCTCCTGTTAGTTCCTTTTTTGGTGGACTCTTTGGCGACAGCGGCACCTACGAATGTAGGACTCCCGATGCTGAAACAATGCAAAGTCAATTAAGACAATTCAGTCGAGGGGAAAATCTTGGATCAAGTTCATTTAAGGATGGAGCAACCGTGACTACATCCCCAGTAGGAAGCAAGTTCAAGGTTGCCAAAGGAAATGTTGTCCAAACAAGTTCTGGATCGAAGTATTTGTTGTTTTAAGCATCAATCTACTTCTGAGCAAAATGACAATCCTCAACTTCTCAGTGTGGTTCCGTACCTACCTATTGCAGCCTTTGAATATTAAAAATGTATTTTTGTTACCTTATTGGTCAGCAGTAAAAATATTGTTAACAGGCAACAGTGGATAATTGCTTTAGTATTGAATTAAGTGTTTTCTAAGGATACACAATGATTTTGTTGTCTCATAAGGAAAAAATCATGTCACTACATTAGTGCCACATTGGGACTTCCCAAATTAACTGCATTTATAGTAACTACATACTTATGTACCCTCCTCGAAAGTTGGCGCCCAAACTGGCACTAGTGACAATGTGGGGTGCCCCAATGTCTCTGGTGCCACCACGGGCCGGTGACACGGGTTTCGGGTCGTCCAGTTCCAGCACCGCCCAGTTCCAGCACGGCACGCCAAAACGCATTTTCCATGCTGGCATGGTGCCACAATGGGCTGTTTTGTCCCAGTTCCAGCACGGGCGAAAATGACGTCCCAGTTCCAGCACGGGCCGGTGGAAATTTGGTACCCAACATATATAACAAATGCATAAACTTACCTCTCGTTACGAAAAATATCATACTCTGTGCTCTGAGTGTTGTCATTTACCCTGAGTCCTCCTCTTCTTTGGTGGAGCCCATTCATCAAAATTGGAGGGTATTTCGCCAAGCCACCGCTCCTTTTTGTCGGTGCTTGAAATTCCCCTTCAACGTGTCCTTGTGTAACCTCACCCAGCGCGATGCTTCCTCGAACCCTTTCACAGAAAACAAACAATCCTGGCCTTGGCGAATCGAAGAGGTCATTAAACTCCATCTCAAAACATCGTCTCCTTGCTTCAATGTGATCTCCAAAAATATCGTCATGAGACTTCTGTGCAATCAAAAACACCAGGGCGCAACTACCAAAATATCCTCATCATCATTATTGCCCCATCTCAAAGCATCGACTCCTTGCTTCAACGTGATCTCAAAAAATATCGACATGAGACTTCTGCGCAATCAAAAATCACCAGAGCAAAACACCAAAATATCGACATTGTTGCCACCTCTCCAAAAACCGCGACGCACTGACATCGCAACCTATATCGTCACCAGACTTCTGTGCAAAAACACGGTACCTCAGTTACATCCCAAACATCGACACCTATTTTCATGTCCTATCCGAAAAACATCATCACTATGCTTTCCTGAGATCTCCAAAAATTCAGTCATACTTACATATCCGTCGCCAATCTCCCTTTTCGTCTGAATTGTAATTGAACATGTCAATCAGAGAACATCAAGAAGTTATCCGTCTTTGTCCCATTACCATACTTCATCTCAATAGCGCGAAACTTGTCGTCCCCATACAAGTCCGTCAAGTGTTCCTTATCAAATTGCATCCCTACGGGTAGAGTTCCAAAAGGCGATTTGTTGGTATATACATAATAATGTCATGAACATGTGTTGTTATATACATAATAATATCATAAACATACCTTTACGATCAATCAATCATGATGCCAAAAGCGTCCGAAAAAGATATATTGGTATATCCATAACAATGACATAAACATGTGTCGCATATACATAACAAGGACATAAACACACCTAGGTGTGACCATTTCACATGGCCAGAAAGGGATGCAAAAAGTGATTGTTGGTATATACATAACCACGACATAAACATATGTTGGTATGTACATAAGAAAGACATAAATGTACCTGTATGGGATCATTTCACATGTGGCCCACCAAAACAGACGGGCAGAAAAAGCGATTTGTTGGTATATACATAATAATGTCATGAACATGTGCTGTTATATACATAATAATGTCATAAACATACCTTTTTTTCAATCAATCATGGTCATGTACATAACATATCGATGTACATATCGATTTTTCAGCAAACAAAGGAGTGTTGCAGTTGTGTTAATAAAAATAATGCGCGTTATGTACATAAACAATTGATATACATAAAACAGGCGTACCTGTGCCGCGAGTTATGTACATAACAAATCGATTTTGCACAAACAAAGTAGCGTGACAGTGCAGTTGCGTAATAAAGTTTCGCGCGATTGCGTAAAACGACTTCCCCAATGTGACAACTCCATCTTGGGAGTCATTCAGGCCCATCTTGATCAGCCGTTCGATTCGTTCCGTCGCGACCACTGCTCACATAAAACATTCATGCTGCACGTGAAAAAACAGTCACAGCAAGCACATTTCACGATCTACTCTACCAAAAGGCGTCCCTTCAAGATACGATCATGGTGGTATTGCATCATCACAATCCGATGATGCCAAAACAATCATTTTGCTCATTGTTCATTGTCGGTCATTCTAATTGGGCTGATATTTGCATGGTGGTGGAAAGCAGTTCTGGAGCAGCCTGCATGCAGGGTGTGGTATTGTATCGTATCATTAATGGTACCTTACCACAAAAAAAGCGTGTGGCACAAATTAGTGAGCAACCAACGGATATTTAAAATGTGTGCATGAAAACGGGCATTTTGTTTATCAAAACCTTCATTCCTCATGTGTAGACCGTATAGTATGATATTTTTAGTATTCATGTACGTATGTGAATAAGCATACCCCATGATTATGTATATAACAATTTGAATGCTTACAGGATGGTTGTTACGCAGCAGGCAAGAAATGTGTGATTAAATGATATACAGACATTAATAAAAAATAACGGACAAACATTAGCTTATATGCAGACATGTTGACATGTCAGACTTTGATATACAGCCATTAATATAAAATAATACTATCAAATTTCGTCGATTTATTAAACATAGTAAGTTTCCTAAAAATCAATATACTGTATATCTAGTAATTTCAATTTATATAACCCGTTTATATGTATACGGACATTAATATAAATTATTGTTACATTTAAGATTCGAAACATTTAAAATCTTGTTTGTGTTCTCCAAACGTCCATAAACTATATTATATAGGCCATTTTTGGTGACCATTTTGCAGGTGACCAAAATCGACCATAAATATAAAATACCGTCTTCTTTTATCCTCCACAATGGCATCATCCCAACAAGAACCATCATCAGACATCCATGAGAATCTTCCAGCTGAGTCTTCGCAGGCTACTGTGCCTGCTAGTGAACACGAATCGTCCCTTCTGTAAGGAATTTCCCTTCCAAGTATTTGTGCCCTCTTCTGATGAATGAGCCCCCCATTCATGCAGTCACCTTTGACATTCCCGATCGCGAGGGACATCTGTCTGAGCAGGTTTTTGAACGGTCTCTCCTGTACCGCTTCATCGCGAAGCGGAGTTCTGGTAGAGCCTACCGTTCTGTCTTTCATCCCATCACTGGATGTTCTAGTCGTAGCCCCATATTCAATGTCCTCCTCCAGTTGATCTCTAGAGTCTTCATGATTATTAGAGTGGTCAGACATCTTTGTGTTGTATAAAGATGGTGAGATAACAGGAGAGATGGTGTGAAAGTGAGTGATGGAAGGCAGAGATGGGTGGTGTGAGAGAGCTGAAATGAGCAGTGATGTGATATTTAATTTTCGGAGCAGTACTATTAGCTACCAACTAAGTGTATTTAATCTAACAAACAATCAACAAATTGACAAAATGCGCAGAGATGCGCGGACACCCAAACTGTTCGGATTTGTGATCGTAGTTGTAATCGTACTTTAAAGAATTAAAAAATGTCGGGGTGTCCGATTTGACGATTAACATTCGACAATCAACAAATCACAAATCCGGTTTGCGCGGACACTTAAATAAGGTGTTTATGCAACCCGGATTTGTCAACGATTTGTCGACAATTTGTCGACAATTCATCAAATCCAAGTTTTATTCAGATGACGTTACTCGTGATTTTAAATCACATTATTCCGCTTTACGTCATTAATTGTAAATGCTTTTTACTCTAAATCAACAACTCGCAATTCCTCAAATCGCAATTTGTCGACAATCTAACAAATCGAAATATTCGACAAACACGTAGAGACTGGTATGTTTCTACGTGTATACTTTTTTGAACACCTTGGCGCATATTTATTTTTAGAAGAGGATTACTACTTAATAGGTATTAGTCCAACGAATACGCTACCCTCAACTAACAGTTCCAGGGTGCTAGTTCCAGGGTGCTAGTTCCAGGGTGCTATGCCTATGGCGCGCGTGACATCGCCCGTGGAGGCGGAGCCGCATCCAAGATGGGAGGCCAGTGTGGACGGGTGGAGGGGCAGAGACAAGAGGAGCAGAGAGATTTGATTGGATTGCGGAGGTTCTTTTGCAGCGAGAACAGGGGTAAATGAAGGAGAGAATAGCCATAAATCGTGCGGCGAGGGAGGGAGGGAGAAAGTGCGGAAAATAGAGAACGATGGGGGGCGAAACATAAGTGTTCGTGATCCTGTTTCATGCACGAGGCCTGTTCTATTAGCTACCTATAAATGTGAATTACATCTAACAAATTGCTCACAAATCGACACATTGCATGGACACTAAAATGGGAGGATTTGATAATTGTTATTGTAATCGTAACTTAATTCAAAGATTTGTTGGAGTGGACCATTTGACGATTAACATTCGACAATCGACAAAACACAAATCTGGATCTGCATGGACACCTTAATAAGGTGTCCATGCAACCCTGATTTGTCGACGATTTGTCGACAATTTGGCAACAAATCGTCGAATCCAAGTTTTACTCAGTTGAAGCTACTCGTGATTTTACGTCACATTATTCCGCGTTACATCATTTATCGTAAATGGGTTTTACTCTAAATCAACAACTCGCAATTCGACAATTCGCAATTTGACGACAATCTAACAAATCAGGATTTTTTGACAAACACGTAGAGATTGGTATGTTTCTACGTGTATACTTTTTTGAACACCTTAGCGCGCTTTTTTAGAAGCCCCTCATAGCATGGTACTACCCTCTAGCTACCCTCTCTCCATCTTGATGCCTCTTGATAGCCCTTGATGCTCTCTTGATGCCACCCAGAGGCCACCTTCTTCTTCTCCTCGGATAGTCCTCGTTCTTATTTCTCTGCTCCATCACAGGTTAGCAAAGCGCAGCATCCACGTCCATTGCGCGATGTTGTACCGCCGCTGCTTTGAGGACGGTGGATGCCATGGAGGAGTTTGGGGTGGGGAGATGGAGGGAGCTCGTGCCGTTTTTGTTGGTGTGTGTGGCGTGTTACAGTCGTCATGGGGGGGGGAGGGAGGGCAGGACGATATGATGGAAGCGGTGGCGGCGGCAGGAGCGTTGTTGACGTTGAGGAAGTTGTGAGGATATTCCCAATCGAATGGTGCGTGAATCGCCCTCTTCATCATTGGATGAGTTGGTGCCTGTGCTCTTGACGGCAATGAACAATCAACATCATCACAACCACCACCAACAGCAATGGAATTTATGCTCCGAGCCACTGCCGAAAACGATACCACCGTGGCATTGGAAGCGTGTGAATTCGGGTTGACGTTTGCCTCGTTCGACAAGGAGGAGGATGGATGCAGTGGTGAAATGATGGGGTGTGTCACGGCATTGTTGTCATGATTGTTGCCCAATTGGTTTTATTTGATACCTTTGGTGTTATGGCGGATTGCATTGGCTCTGCCGTTGGTGAAGGGTCTTTGCCCTGTTTGTATATCCCAGCGCTGCTTCGACTATGGAATGATATGGCCATGGCAAATCTGTTCGATCTGACATTGCTCCCTCTCGTGGATTGTTTGGGCAATTTGACCGTTGCTTGTGGGATGAATTTTCAACCGTGGGTGTTGGAGGCGTTTGAGTTTTCCATGTCAACTTTTGAGGCGTGCACTCTTGTCATCTCGCACGAAGAGGGATTGGCAGAGGATGATGAGTTGGCCGATCCAATTATTTGTAGTGTGGATTTGATAGATGGGCTAGTGGAGTCATTGGGTAGTAATTTCATTGCCTTGGTGCCTTGATTGACATTGGAGTGATTTTTGATAGATCGAGACATGATGGAACGAAAGAACAGGGGTAAACGAAGGAGAGAATAGAAAAAATTGTGAGGTGGGGAGGGAGGGAGAAAGTGTGGAAAATAGAGAGCGAGGGGGTGGACACATAAGTGTTCGTATAGTAGTGTTCGTGATGCTGTGTCATGCGGGAGGCCTGTGCTAACAAAATGATACGTTGCATGGACACAAAATGCGAGGATGTGTTAGTTGTTATTGTAATCGTACTTTAATAAAAAGATTTGTCGGAGTGTACCATTTGACGATTAACATTCGACAATCGACAAAACACAAATCTGGATCTGCATGGACACCTTAATACAATGTCTAATGCTGTTTATTGTGTTATTGTTGACAGTAGTTTTGTGAGGTTATGCAGCTAAGGTTTTATATAAATTTACCTCAAGTTAGATGTGAAATGCAGATGGCAAAAATCAACTGATGTCACTTCAAGATTAAAGATTACTCATGAAGTGAAGCTGATGGTGTCCGTCTTGAAGCTTCTTCATCAACTCCCACTCATGATAGAAGATAGCTACTTTTGAGGATAGCTATGATCACGATTGTTTAAATAGAAAGGCGTCAAGGGAATTCAAGTGTTGTGTGAAAATTACTAGCAGCCGCTGCAAGATTTTTTGGCTGAACCAAAAGACATCCAGGTATGTACTGTTGGTGTTTGCCATTGGCCGTGTGTTGGCTTTACAGTTGGCTTGTGGTTTGGTGTTGGCTGTGGGTGATGGCTTCGTCTTTGCGGCGATTTGTTGCTGTTGTTGTGGTGTAGGTATTTCATTTCTGACGTTGTTCCTGTTGTTGTATTTGTGGAGGAGATGCTGCTTTAGAGCATTGATTTCGTTCTTTTTGTTTTCGAACATGATGTAATTGGGAGTGATTGTGAATGTGTTTCTTATTAGTTCTCTGGATGAGAAGGGATGCCTCTTGAACCCAAAAACACGATGTCACTTGATGTTGGAAGGATACAATACCAAACAGGTCGTACAGGACACAATTATTTGCACTTCTTGACCGCTTAAAACATGCCTGTTAAGTCGCTTGCTGAAAGTGGGGTGACGAGCTCAGAGTTCTCTTGGTGCACAAATCAAAATTTAATACATGCTACTGCTGTTTTCAACATAGACCTCTAGAGAGATGGAATTCATCCATGCCCAAAGAGCGCATGCAGATGTTTTGCTGCTTTCGGGGAACAATTCTCGTAACCCAAGGATTATTGTCTACTGGTAGCCGTGGGGGATTGGGTTCTGCCCAGGTTCTGCCCGCTTCATCGGGCTTCTTAACTCTCCTCTCTGCAAGCTCAACCGAGGGCAATGCAATCTCTACTCCATCTCAAGGAGATCTCGAGGGATTCAAGTCCTGATCTGTCCTGATTCAGTCCCACTGTAAATATTTAAGATATATTACCAGCAGCCACTGCAAGATTTTTGTAGCAAGCTAAACAGAATGCGATTTGTAGAGACAGAGAGAGGTATGAAAATTAAGTGGTTTGTCTCCTTCTAAGTAGAGATATCGTACCGTAGTGTGCCACAGTTGAAATACGATAGCAGTGTCACATGGGGGCGAGCACCTCGCACCCATTTTTAAAGTAAGAGATATAATAATAATATAATAATATGGTACACGTATTATATTTTTTATGTAAGTAGTCGTTTATGAAGGTTCCCTTTTAGTGTGCAAAATCGTTCTTGTTCGACACTCTTTTGTGACACGATAACGTTCCCTTCAAGTTTACAGAACCATTGTTGTATGATTAAAATGATAATTTGTGACTAATGTTCCCTTCAAGTTTACAGAAACATTCTTGAAAATAATGTCATACGTTATACAAAAATATATAACTTTAAAGGTAGACATATATTAAAACATCATGACTACCCATGTAAGTCCAAACGAAAAATGAATTATTTACAGGTAAGTTTTGATCAACTTGTTGGTCAGTACCTGTTTTGGCAAAAGTGAAAAACTGTCTCACTGAAGGAGGAGAAGAAGAAGAAGAAGAAGAAGAAGGAGAAAGGGGCTCAGTTTCCAACATTACCAGCAGCCGCTGCAAGATTTTTTGTAGCTAGCAAAACAGAATGCGATTTGTAGAGACAGAGGAAGACGTACTTTTGAAATAAAGTGCTTGTAGTAGTATGCCACTTTTCTACGCTTAATTAATATGTACTATAGTAGTTGCAAATGGGCGAGAGCGCCTCGCGCGCTTCGCGCGCGCCCCGCTCCCGCGCCCATTTTAAAAGTATGTACCCATTTTTAGTTTGCAAAATCATTCTCGTTAGACATAGACACTCTTTTGTGACACGATAACGTTCCCTTCAAGTTTACAGAACGATTGTTGTATGATTAAAATGATAATTTGTGACTAATGTTCCCTTCAAGTTTAAATTACCATTCTTGTCATTTTTGTAAAAATTGACACGTTGTTCTTTCAACCTATTCACAAGATATAAATTTAAACGTAGGCAATTACTTAGGACAATAAAACTACCCATGTAAGTCCAAGTGAAAAATGAATTATTTACAGGTAAGTTCACATCAACTTCAAGGTTGGTACCTGTTTTGGCAAAAAGCAGAAAAACTGTCTCACTGAAGGAGAAGAAGAAGAAGGAGGAGAAGGAGGAGAAGGAGGAGAAGGAGGAGAAGGAGGAGAAGGAGGAGAAGAAGGAGAAGAAGGAGAAGAAGGAGAAGAAGGAGAAGAAGGAGAAGAAGGAGAAGAAGGAGAAGAAGGAGAAGAAGGAGAAGAAGGAGAAAACGGCTCAGTTTCCAACACAACTAAGATTTTGAAAAAATCTTGACAACTAAGATTTTGAAAAATCTTGATTTTGAAAAAATCTTGATCAACTTGGAAGTCCACCCTAAAAGTCCACCCTGCTCTCACACAAGCCTCACACAAGCGATGCCGCCACCGGTCAAACAAGAACAATAGCGAACGAGCAACGTGCCAACAGGGGGCCGCAAATGACCATAAACAATAATTATCATGCCTCGCCTGGATTGGACCCTGGCATCTCCCTGGGCCCTGCTGTCTCTTGCTCTCGTGTTTACGTATTACGTTTCCTACGATGTCGTAGCAAGTTCAGTCCCGTACACTGTATTGAAAGATTCGCTAGGATGTGCTGTAAATAACGCCCGTTCTAGTCAGAGCAACGATGAGGACAAGTCACTTTTGTTCGAAGAGATAAAAAGGAAATTGCCTACATCAACAGTAGAATGGATTACATCACTACTGCGAGGAGGACACTATGACATTACAAACCATTACACAAAGAGAAACCATGAGACCCCTCCTCCTCCGCCTCCTCATGAAACTCCCGTTACACTTAATCAATCTACGCAACAACAAGCTTATCGTCCAAAACATCACCACTGCGACCGAAATCACTGCGCCCCTCCGCCTTATCCACCGGGAACATGGGAACGATACCTCCGTGCCACGAATGATGACGTAGAAGAAGCACAAAAGCGTCTTTTGGAAACACTGCAATGGCGACTCGATCATGGAATGGATTCAATACTAACTTTACCGCATCCTTACTTCGATGTCATAAAACAATTTTATCCCCACGCTTTTCATTTACACGGGTACAATCAAGAGCCCGTCTATGTCGAGTTTCCGGCGAAGATTGATCTACGAGCAATGCGAGACCACGGAGTGTCACTGAACGATTTACTCCGGCACTATGCGCTCATCACGGAATTCATGTGGACATACATCAGTCCTGATCAGAATGGACCGAGGAGTAGAGGTATCACAGTCATTGACTTGGACGGGTTGCGCTTGCAAGATTTTGTCGGAGAGGTTGTCACATTTGTGAAAAGGGCTGCGTCTTTCACGTCAAGACATTATCCCGAGAGATGCGGAGCAATATACATTGTAAATTCACCTCCGTTCTTTCAGGTGTTTTGGAAGATGATTAAGCCGATGCTTGACCCGAGTACCATAGAAAAGGTTCGACTAATCGATTCAAGCAAAAGCAATAACGTGGCAATTCGGAATGCATTGATGGAACGGATACCGATAGAAAATATTCCTCGTGAATATGGAGGCGCCTCGAGAATTCCATTGGGGCTCTCTCCACAAGAGCAGTTGCTGAGGGAGTTGATGAACCATAACAACTTCCATGTAAGCAGGGATTTGCCCATGGGAATGCCCCAGCATAGGCCCGGATGTCGGTTTTGCAATTGCTTTGGCTAATTTGTATTTAAGTATTTTTTACGTCTGGAGATCGTTAATCATTTAGGTGCGGAATCTCTAGTTGTGGGGTAATTTCCACAGTTCAGGATTGAATGGAATGCCATGAAACTCTGAATAATCGCGAATTATGCGTTGCAACTCATGTCTGTTCTCACTACATGCTGCATTATCAACATGTTGTGGCAGATGACGTGGGAACAAAACATCTGCTATCTCTGAACTGAAATTCATTTTCTTTCGATACTCGAGGTCCTCCCATATGAATTGTGAACAATTGAGTGTATATTTTCTGTGATGCACATGTGGATGCGAGTTAATCACATACATTGCAGGAGAACAACCAAGCTGCTCTCGAACCCAATTCACTCCATCGTGTAATTCACCCTCGCTATCCCATGTAACTTCAATGAATGTTGGTATCCCATGTCCTCCTGGGACATGCCGTCGAACATCCGACGATATTGTATGATTGGTATAAAACATTTTTTGCAGTGTATTCCATCGATGTTCCATCTCATCAGCATACCAAAGAAATTTCTGAAAGGGAGATAAAGAATCCCAAACTTCGTCACTTGATATTGGTAAATTGACTGGACCACGACCTTCCGTAGAACGAGGACATATGGCCACTCCTGGATGACTAACATTCTTACCGTTGACGATATTTTGTGCAAGACACGGTGTCTTGGGAAGACGCTGCTTCTCTAATGCAGAATCATCCTCCATTTCATCATCAAGTGATTGGCCGCGAAGACGACTATGTTTCGTACGATATGAGCGATGATGGGGACGTAGTCTTCTTTTCATTGCCTCCTCATCAATAACATAATCATCATCCTCGTGCCGCCTCTGGTAAAATTTCTTGTCATCGTGGCTTCGTTTCCGCCGAAGATGATGAAAGTAATTACCGGCGGGAGATTGATCGTCATCTACACGACATTTGTTTTGGATATGCTTCGGAAGTGTATCACGCTTGCCACGATTACGAATTTCTTTCAATCTGTTCAGTCGCATTTGATCACTATAATCATTCTCTGACAGGGAATCATTGCGAGTCGGCGTGAAACTCCTTGCAATACTATACCGATTTCTGCGTATGTGTATGAAGACAGATCTCTCTCCTAGTTCCTTTGCCAGGCATTCAAGTGTTCTACCACCGTTGTGAAAGTGTCCTAAGATTTTGATTTCGAAATGACAAGTCATTATTTGATATGGAGCCCCTAAAACATCATGTCTTGAAACCAGATGAACTATTTTCTAACTTACCCAAGTCAATGTAAGCTATGCCTCCCGGATTGATCCCCTCCCTTTGCATTGCGATAGACTCGCTTGGCGATGAAATTCGATCGTCGTCTACGACACTTTTACTGTTTTTAATGAGCGAGATTATTCGAGGGATGAGCTTGTTATGCGTCAACGAACACTTGGTGTCATGTATCAAATTTCTCTCCTCTTTGACTGTATACTCAAATTTATCGACGGTCACATTCCATGGGCAACCGGGCTGAGACATTGATTCGTGAAATGTTCCACTTCCAGAGTGACCCGTGCTGTGCCCGAACAGAAATATAGGGGATTTTTTCATTAAATGTTGCACGCCGGTGGAATTTAACGTGCTAATAGGAATTGGTGCAAAATCTGCGATCAACGTGTCGACAAACAGCGAATGGCTGCTGTAGGCAAGCAATCGTACTTGGATGCCTACGAATAAGCAGATGCCCGTGCCTAGGAACAACTTCAATCCTAGAACAGTTACAGGGGGGCGCCGCATGTGCTGGCTGATAGTTTTGATCATGTTTTTTGTCCTCCCTACATGGTTAGACAACTTACGATGAAGTGCAAGTTATGCCATCTTATGTGCTCATCGCCAGCACACAACAGCATGGTAGTGGCAGCGTGCCGCGGGAAGAATGGGGTGTTTCAGTACAATATTAGTTCACTTTTCGATTAGATAGCAAGACAGGCAACTTTGGACTTTGGCGATAAAGAGTCGCCAACTGAGTCGCCAACTGAGTCGTCAAATGTCGTCCGATGTCGTCAGTTGACGTCACGTAAAAATATCGGGTCATTTCATGCCTTCACTACAGGACGTTAAAATTTCGTCAGGTGTCGTCACTTGGGCCGTCATTGTGTCGTCAGTGTCGTCACTTGGGTCGTCAAAAGGACTTCACAGTCGTCACTTGTGTCGTCATATTCTCTTCAGTTTGTTTTCGCTTAAGGTCGTCATTCGTCTTTGTCGTCACTTTGTTCGTCACTATCGTCACTATCGTCATTAGCTAAAAGTATCATTAGTAAGTATAATATCATGAGACATAGTAGTAACTCAACAGAAACGCACGGACACAAACTTAAAAGGCACCATTCCCATTCTCTGTTGTACAATACCGAAATAAGTATGTATCACACCGAATAACATTCCTAAACTGGCCCTTTGATCACCACGGCCGAACGCTCTGTGCTCACACCTACAAAACACACCCAAAAGAAACAATGTGGAACTTCCTGTCGGCCTCCGCCCGCCCCACAAAATTCGAAGAACAATACCACTGCTATTCCGCCGCCTACGCCGACAAACCCACCCTGGAACAGGGCGACAAAATCCTCCTGCCCCCCTCGGCCTTTGACATCCTGGCCTGTCTCCAAGTAGACTACCCCATGCTCTTCCAACTCCAAAGCCAAGACCGAGTCACCCTAACCGGGGTGGGGTCGTGGAAAGGAAAAAAGATGGAATGGAAATTTCCATTTGGAAATTGGAAAATTTCCATATGGTTACCATCACTAATGATTTCCCTCCTTTTCACCGCATCAAGTAGCTATGAATGCAACTTACCACAAACGAGCCGTTCAAGTGCTATCCGCCGTCACAGTATTTCCATGGAGTGGAGTCGCAGCGGCTGACTTGCAATCCTCGTCTCGGGCAGTCATCACCTCGACATCATCTAAGTTGCATTGTCTGACGTCTTTTATTGCGCCTCTCTCGGTTTGGCGCTCATCTCCACTGCTATCCCGATGTACTTTGGATTCGCTAGCTCGGCACATGTCCCCTACTGCCATGAGCAACAGTCAAGAACCGCAACTGACCACGTCCCAAGTCAAGACCGCGTCGCCCTCCTCCAATTCCATGTGACGTATGACAAACTGCAAAACATTGCAACGGCGCGTGAATACATCCTCAAAGCTAGGGATTCGGGAGCTCGCCGGTGTCTTGCCGGAATGTTGGAATAGTCCCTATGCAACTGCAGCATTCCCGGATTACGCGGAGAAATTGCCCGATGTGGGCGACTCCGATGCGGTTTTTGCATCGTCCGACAATGGCAAGTATGGGCCGTCCTCTCGTATGTTGGTCAACGAGTTCGAGCTGTGGATGGCCAGTGCTTCGTGCTTACTGCCAGTCCAGCGCGTGCAGCTCCTCCAGAGAAAGAACAAAAATACCCACATTACGCTGCCTGGGGGAATTCCGCTGCCGTCTCTCCGTGGGGGGAGGTCATGGCGTCTTGCGATGAAAATCCAAATATTGCTGTGGTAGATTTGGATATGAAGAAGGTGGCTGAGATGAGGATGGCTATTCCAACATCGAACCAAAAGAGACATGATTTATACAAGCTTACAACTGGCGGCGGACCTGTTTGATCTATTTGGCTTGAAACGGACAGCTCTGGATGTGATTGTCATCAGATTTGTAGTTTCATTGAAATATAGTCAAGATGTATTGTTCTCCGACATGGGTCAAACATTTATCTTACAACTTACTTAGTCGCTAAAACGTTGTCTGCTTCGAAACAAGTCCACTCTCACCAGGAGCTCCTCCAAGGATTCCTCAAAAACATCGCAGTAGTCGTCTGGCATGGGCGTAATACTTACGCAAACCTCCTTTTCCAATGGTCAATAACTACATGTTCATATACTGGCATGTCTTTGACCACCAGGCCTTATTGCATGAATCAGAACGCAGCTCGTGTAATTGGAGGAGGCACGGATTATTCAAGCTTACAAATGTTAGTGGCCGCACTCATCAAATGCTTAGTTCAATCGAAAAGTTGGTTAAGATGTATTGTTCTAAGCCATCATTGATTTTTTAATGCCAACATCGTAGTTACAAAGCAGATTGATTCTTAACAAATGCACTCTATCCCTCTATCTGACCAGTAGCCCTCCTCCAACTGTTCCAAGTATTCCTCAACAACATTGCAATCGTCATTGGCCCTACGCCACCAGGCACGGGTGTAATCCATTCGCACACCTCCTTGGCTTCCGCGTAGTTGACATCTCCCATAAGTTTATACCCTCGCTTGGTATCTGGAGCATCTACGCTGTTAATACCATCATCGATGACCACACATCCAGGTTTCAGCCAGGATGCTTGAACCATGTTTGCTCTTCCAACGGCGGCTACAACGATTTCAGCTTGTTGTATGATGTTTTCGATGTTCTTTGTACAAGAATGAACAATTGTGATCATCGCGTTCCTGTGCAAGAGCAGCATCGCCACTGGCATACCAATGAGATTGGACCTCCCAATCACTACGGCATTCTTTCCTTCGATGTCAATGCCTTGGCAGTCGTTGATACGATTGAGGAGTTTGATGCATCCCTGGGGAGTGCAGGGGATATGAAAAGGAATGGATGTGAAATCATTCCAGTTTAGCTTGAATGCTCCGGCGTGGGTTGCTGTTGAGAAGAGTTTGGCCATGTTGGCTGGATGCAGTCCGTCAACGTCCTACCATTGAACGAGTGATTTCATGTTGAGGGGTCAAAAATATTGTGAATATCGAAAAGTGTTGAGGCTGAATCCAGGTATGTGTGCCCTTATAAGTGGCCAGGAACTACTCAACAGCGTGTTCAAGGCTACATAGAAACTCAGGAGAACTGAGCAAAAGCAAACTAACTAACCTTCTTCTGATCCACCTCACTCAAAATCCTCTCCTCGTGAATGTGCTTGGGCAAAGGCAACTGCACCAAAATCCCATGCACCGCTTTGTCCTCGTTCCAGTGACGAATCTTGGCCAGCAACGTCTCTTCCGTGAAGTCCTCTCCATTCGGATATTCCTCCAAGAAGGAAACCATGCCACAATCAGCACAGGCCTTTTGCTTTATGCAAACGTACGTTTGGGAGTCTTTCCAAGAGCCCACGAGCATGACGGCCAAGCCGGGGCAGGATGTCACGTCGGGGGGGAGAGATGCCAGCTTGGAGGCTAGTTCCGATCAGATGGATTCCGCGACGGATTTGCCGTTGATGTCTTTTGCCGTCATTGCTAGCAAGGGGCGAGTGATTGGGTGTAGATACAGATGTATTTGATTCGCTGCGGTGCGTCTGTGAGTTGATGAGTGCCAGACAAACGCGTGGGACACTGGAGAGCAGGACGCAATCAAGAGGATGGGACTGCTTGAATGCTTACTGATTCTATTTGATGTCATCAGCCAGCAGAGGTAGCCTACTTCATTGTTGACAGCTGTGAAAGATGTGAAAGGCTGAGGAAAGGCTGCCAATTCTGCAGATCTGAGGGAAGGTGGTGAAGGACAGGGCGCCGGGAATGGGCGGTGGGAGGTCGATGCAAATGGGGAGGTGGCCCTTGATGGTGCATACGGGATTGGATGGTTTGGTGTGGTGCTTTTGTTTCTTCGTGGTGGCGTGGACAGTGAGAAAATTTGTATGGTGGCACAGATGACGCGCCCATATTTTTTAATAGTTTTTAGCTGTTTTTAGGGTGCGTGCACTTTTAGCAAGTAAGTGATGGACGCTCCATGGCCGTCGTCAACCTTGTCCCCATTTTTGAGAGCATGCATTATATGTTTTACCATAGTGGTCGTCAGTGTCATCAAGAAGGTCGTCAGTGTCGTCATGAAGGGTCATTAAAATGTCGTCAACTGCCTTCACTTGGGTCGTCATTTTGTCTTCAGGTGTCGTCACTTGGGTCATCACAATGTCGTTAGGGTCGTCACATGGGGCCTTCTTATGTCGTCACTTGGGTAGTCACATAGTTGAGATAATGTAAAAGCCGTCAGTTGTCATCAGTTGTCTTCAGTTGTCGTCCGTAAATCGCTCAAAAATCTTCCATGTGGCAAATTTGCCTGTCTGAAGCCATGAGTTTGAAGATAACAGCATGATTGATTTGGAGATTGATGATTTAGATAAATGGCTGGGTGTTTGTTTTGGGCCGAAGGGTGAGGTGGAGAAGTAAAAACGATTCATGTTTTTGGATTAAGGAGTTATGCAAGTCACTTTATCTGTGTTGTGGTACCCATTGCTTTCTGTCTCAATATTGCATTTGGTGGGTGTTGAACTTTTAATTCAAAATATCATGAAACATAAGATACAATTAATTCTTAGTGTAAGGATTGTAGATATAACATAACATGGTAGCAGGGAACATCAACTGAGGACTTTAGGGAAAGTTGCATCAAAAACAAAAACAGTCCAACTTGATACTTTTAAAAAGTATCGTGCTAATAACGTGGTCAAGAACTTATTTCCGCGTACTCGGACAACAACAACTCAGAATGAACGGCTGTTGTTTATCGAAAGTCCTTCTCACATCATTTTTAATTTTTAGCGAAGGTCGGTCAATCTACTATTCAAACGTACTTTTGTCCTGACTATGTGCTCATGTAAGGAAGATAAGAAAGGTACATTTTTAAAGATTCGTACATTTCGGTACCGGTCTTTGGAAATGTACCGATTTTGAAAAATGTACTTATACATATCAATGGTACATTTTGAAAGATCGGTACCTTTAACAGTAGGAACTACCGTATATCATGGTTTATAAGACCCCCCAAATGTACAAAGATACCTTTTGGTGGGTCTTATAATACGTGTAAAGCTAGTGATTGAAGCACGGTGAAGCGATTAATGTATCCTGTTTATCTACTTGTTATATTTTTTGTACTATATTTCACTCCATTTCCCGCCATTTTCCGATCCATTTGTGGTGAATTTCTATCAAACCGTCTCAATTCACCACTCGCTGCCCACTTTTTTGAATGATTTTGCTTCGTCGCGAGGTGTGGTGAGTTTTGAGGCTTATAGGCGTAACTCAGCAACCAGAAGGAGTTATGAGGAGAAAAACCTATGGGCGTGTTGTACTTTATGAAGGCAAGCATTCTAAGATGGCTCTAGAGTATTTTGGGGTGTTTATCAACGTGAAAAATACAAATGTACATAAAGGGGGGGGGGGTCTTATAATCCGTGGGGACTTATAAACCATGATATACGGTAATACGATTTCTACGAGAAAAATGAAATCGGTACATTTTCAAAGATCCGTACTTTTTGGTACTGATCTTTGAAAATGTACCGATCTTGCAAAATGTACTTTTCGATTAATTGGTACATTTTGAAAGATCGGTACTTTTTGGCACCAATCTGAGAAAGGGGCTTAAGATTTCTTTCTTCCTGCTTTTGTCCATGTGTCAGCAAATAATAACAAATACACGCGATTATCCTGCTAGGTACAGAGCGCCCCTGGGTCGGAGTCCTCGTATTCTTGAGTAGGGACTAAAAAATCCTTCTTATGCAATCCATGTCATTCTTGCATGAGTCATAGTATTGGTGCCAACGTACATCCTTTCCCTTATGTCCTGAGCAATTGTGGTACACAAACCAAAAATAAAGTTTGATAAAAAGCTTGTGCCGCTCTCAGAATTAACCCAATATACAAACCCCCAACACCCCTTTCTTGAATAATAATATTCATTGTCGCAAAAAGTGATCTGCTCTTCCCATCATCTCCCAGAGAAGTATTCTCGCCCATTACTTTTGACTGACTTTCAATCCTTGCCACCTCAAACGGTGTATTCCACGCACTCAACACACCCCAAATACACCCCACCACCAGTTCTCCCGTGACACAATCAGTCATTAAATAAAAAAGGTTCACCCATTCATCTTAGTTCCTGTATCTTATGGAGCTGTCGAGGTAATAAACAAAGCCAAAAGAGGACATACATGTCCTATGCCGGCGATGGTCTCAAGCTTGCCATCTCTGGGTAATTCCTACCCTCTTGATGATCAAGTGATCATAAGTTTCACTTTAGTTTGAGTCAGTCAGAAATTTGCGAACAGGTTCGATCCGAGAATAATAACAGAATAAATTCCCATCAACAAGATTTTTGACGGCAATTCCAAATAACAAAGCCGTCCAGGTGAGCAACATGACTTAAAATACCTTGCCAACTGCTTCCGATTAGAGATAATCATCCGTAGGGCACACATAATCCCAACTGATTGCCCTACATCTATACAAAGCCCTTGACTTACCTCAATTGTTACCCAAATGTTTTCAATTGCATTCCATCTTGGGAAGGGGGGATGTCAATAAGAACGGCTCTGACAAACGATGCGGGTGGAAGACGGAATGGGCAGATGGCAGAAGGGGGTGTGGCGTAAAATTAAGAGCTCTTGTTTAAGTTTTTAGTTTCCGTCCATTTCTGTTGAGTTACTAGTTTAATTGTAGTACTGATGCACCCCCTTTTGTAACAAAAAAAACAATTCTCGTCAATTTTCGTAAATTGGATATAACTTTTTCCACCGCCCTCGCAATGGGATTTGCACAAAAAACTATGGATTTTCCTTTTCACGAGCTTTTGAACGGTATATGGGTTGACCGATGTCTGACCACTGCAAGCCATTCAAAATTGCGATTTAAGGGGCGCGTTTGCAAAAAATGCAAGACCGTATCATCATGTACACTTGTCACACTGTCCAAATCTTCCCTGTTGCCTCAAATAAAAGTGACAACATAGGTGCATCTCACTCCTAACATGAATAGGAATGAGGAAGAGCTTATGAGTTCTGTCAAGAAGGCTGTCAAGGCCAGAACAGACCATCCAACTCTCAATGTTCCTGAGGCTAGTTTGCTCTCAACTGCAAAACATTGTTGCTGTTCTCCTTTACAATTACAATTCTGAAGTCCTGTGGATGCACAAACTTCAATTCTGTTAGACCAGTAAATAAGACTGTTAAAACTCCATGTTGTTTAGTTTACTATGTTGCTCTCTCAATTGTAATCATCGTCAAAGAACACGTTCAAAATGCTTCGTAATGAAATGATTACTCAAATTGAATGTCAGTTTAGCACATGTCCCTCACAGATAAAAACAGATATTCTATCAAATCTTTATTCTTCCTCCCATTAGTGGAACTCTGATCATAAGAGTTGACTGTCATTTTTGGATGATTCTGTCCTAGCTGGATCTAACCTTCCAAACTCATGCTCTTTGACTCCGCAATCACTTACTTCATTGCACAAATACAAGTCAACCTCATTGACCGTTCTAATATTTGTCGTGTATTGTTTGTGATAACTGTTTGTGATAACTAAAGGTCATGAACGATGCACCGATTATCATAAAATGGAGTGAAAATGAGGAAGTATATTTTTCCCTACTCACCTCTAAGCCAATCACTTCATAGACACCGCACTCCGGAGGCATCCAGGTTATAAAGAGCGAGTTAAATAATGTTATTAATAAAAATTCTCGGGAGGAATGAGAAGATTTGAGGAGAAGGAAGAAGCTGGAAAAAACGGATGAAATGGATGAGGAAGAGCACTCACCTTTAACTTTGGTGTTGCCTGAATTTGAAAGCGTCCTGACGCATAGTCCATCCAGGACGGCTAAGAAAGGAACAACAATGAATGCCCTTATGATTCGATAATGTAGGCAGTAAAATCGGGGAATAGGCACTGTAAAAATAAACTTACAGTCAAGAAATTCCCATCTTTGCCCCCTCCCGGGTCATGATGGTCGCTGTGTAACAAAAATGGCATGGTAGAAATGGAGCAATTTCTCTGGGAATATGGCAAATCTCACCAAACCAACCCGCAGGATGGTCTTGGGTGATGTTTCGCTGGGGTCAATTGTGGCGGACCTGGTGTTGCAATGGTATTCGCCAAGATCAAGGTCATGCGGTGGTGGCGGCAGAAATCTTCATGGTGTTGAAGAGTAGTGTCGTGATTTTAATTTTTTGTGCTATGTAGAATAGCATAGAATGTGGTACGTTTTTCTACACGGGCGGATGTAAAGCTGCAGAACTACAATTAAACTGGTACTACTATGTCTCTTGATATCTACCTAGATTTGTAAACCTACGACTGCCTACTGACAATAGCGACGAACAAAGTGACGACAAAGACGAATGACGACCTTAAGTGAAAACATAGCGAAGACAAACTGACAACCCAAGTCACAACTATGAAGTCTTTTTGATGACCCAAGTGACAACACCGATGAAATGACGCCTGACAACATTTTAACAACCCATAGTGACGGCATGAAATGACCCAATATTTTTAAGTGACGTCAACTGACGACACCAGACGACATTGGACGACTCAGCTGGCGACTCTTTATCGCCAAAGTCCAAAGTTGCCTGTCTTGCATCACATTCCACCAACAATCCCATAGCTCTGACCTCGTACAAAAGATGCAGCTGTGCCCGTGCCTTCTCCAAGTAGACATTGCTAAATACCTCATCTGACTTGGCAAACATGTGATATACATCTGGCGCCATCCCACCCGAATAACGAAGAGTGTAACGTTCCAATATCCAATGTTTTACGAGTGTGTCATACGTTGCGTTGTTGGTGGTGGCTCGTAGATTTCCTGGAGCAAATATTTTCTTCTCCAGTTTCAATTTGACGCAATCACCAGATATTTTCCAGTAGGATCGGTCTTTGATGAGTGTCACTTCAAAAGTAACGTCTGGTTCTCCATCCTCTCTGCTTTGGGATGGCAAAGCAATGAGGAACGTTGTCCATGGACCTTACGCTGACACTGCGGAAGCCACCTGTTCCCTGAGAATTTCGCATAGGCATTTCAACAAAGAATAATTCGCAAGACAAATTCGCAAACCTACAAATTGTCAACGGACCAACCACATGATCCACTCACCTCCCAGTACGTCCCAACAACTTGGCAACAGGCCAAATACCAAAAATACTCCCCACGGAGAAATTCGCATCAATAATACTCAATCCATCCAACGGATCAAACCCCACAAATAACACGGACCATCCTCATCATCCTTATCCACATGAGCCGGCATCACATTCATCTCCTGCGGCGTCTCCTCACTCACCGCAGTTGCGAGCACGCACAATTCTTGAATGAAGCACAATGGTTCAGTCCGTTGCGAGTCGTACTCACAGCTGCAAAAGCAAAGGCAAAGCAAAAAATGCATGTACATTAGGTATGGTATTATATGTTTTACCAGTTTAACTGTAGTACTGACGCACCCTCTTTTGTAACAAAAAATAACAATCCCCCTATGTTTTCTTTGACGGATCATAACTTTTTTCACAGGGTCCGGAGGCAAAGTTGACACAAAATACTTCAATTCCTTGACTCACAAGGATCATTTTCATATATTATACACGGGGTGTATGACATCATCATCCCTCCTGAAAATACACCCAAAGCTGGATGACAGCAAAAAATACATGACAATTTCTTGACCCAACAATGTTACATCCCCGATATCTTCGTCAGCCCGGCAAATAATTGCGACACATTAGTGCCATTTTACACCCAAGATGAGTAGGAACAAGTCTGAGTTGAGGAGTTTAGCGCAGAATGCTGTAAAGGCCAAGCAGGACCACCCAACTCTCAGCATCCTGGCAGCTGAGTTGCAAAATCCACCAATCAGGAGGATCAACTTCGCACCGTGGGTCTGCTGGTGATTTCTCGACCCACCCACCATCAACAACATAATACCTTCCGTGCTGGTGTATGATAATACTCAAGTGCAGGGGCCAGATAGGATAGTGGATGCTGCAGGTGAGGCAGAAGAGGAGGTGGAAGCGAAATGTCAAACATGCAACAATCATCTGGGGAAGGATATCTGACCAAATGCAGTTGCTTGGTTTGTTTTGTACTCAAGAATCAACAATGAATCCCATGGATGGTTGAAACTTCTCTTTCACTTTGCTAGCATGGTATAGGATAGTCAATGATACAAGCAATAATTTGGATGAAATTGCAATAATTCTATCTAAAAATTATTAAATTAAGGACTGATTAGGTATGAATTAAAATCAAAAACTTATTTTATCACACAATACACTTCACAAATTCCAAATACCTCGGTAGCAGGAACAGAATATCTCTTGTGCCACTCATAGGACACAGTTTTCGGATCACCAGCAATGATCCATATGCTTGGTCGGCTGAAGAATCCCCGTCGCTTCACGTAGTCGTCTCTCTCTTCCCAGAATTTATCAACCAACTTTGCAAATGTCACGTTGGTGTCTTCTCCACTTTGTATTTTCCTTGGTAGAAGTACTCTTTTGATGAATTCTTCGACGGCAATGTGATTATGTGCATCCTTGTTTGCTTCGAATGAGCAATAATGGTTGGGTTAGACGAACACAAGTAAGCAACACGGGCCCCATTTGTTAACAACCGGGGCTTGTAATGCTCCCAGACAGCGTAGCACGGGCAACCGTCTTCTGATTCAAATCAATAGGTTCGTCGATGGGAGAAGAGACCTCATCTTCATCATACTCATCACCGATTTCAAACTCCTCTCCTTCCTCTTCATCTTCATCTGATTCATCAAGGTCTTCCAGAAACTCAGGGTCCTCTTCATCGCCTTCATCACCTTTTTCATTGGAGGAACTCTTTGCACGCGGATCCATCTTGTTCTCTTTGTTAAACTCTGAAAAATGGAATTAAGAAATAGTAAGGCACTGCAAGTTGACATACAACATAAGAAACAGCATACTCACGTTTAAGCCACTCCTTATCTGCCTTTGAAAGCTTCGACAACTCCATATGGGGCATCCTTGAGTCCTCAAACATACTCATGACATGTTCCATTCCTGGCCCAATCAATCTGTCTGCCTGAGCTACGTAGTAATAGAGCTTATCCATTCCCCCCACCATGGTGTCTGCTATGCAATATCCGATAGACAGGATAAATAGCCTGGATAATAGCAAAGAGACAC
Organism: Cyclotella cryptica; assembly: GCA_013187285.1. Lineage (NCBI taxonomy): Eukaryota > Bacillariophyta > Thalassiosirophyceae > Thalassiosirales > Thalassiosiraceae > Cyclotella > Cyclotella cryptica. The sequence goes on from JABMIG010000187.1 coordinate 24,380, forward strand.
TTCCAAAATTGAGTGGAATTAAAAATGTCAGCAAGAAATCCAAACTTCTTGTAGTCCACAAATACCGGGTCCCTTGTGCAAGCCTGCAGGGTAGTCTTCAGCCTAAAGACACGGAGGAATTGTAAGAGCTCGCCAGCCATTCGACACTCTGATGGTCGTAGAAGATTTATTGCCCTGCCATTGTTGTGCATCTTTGATTGCTTCACCCAGACAGACCGAGGGCCATGCATAGTAGAGCAAAATACCTCCCTTGTCTATTAAGTGGATGAAGGGAGTTAGTGAAAGTAGAGACAAGAAAGAAATCAACAAATGAGAGTCGCTCACCACCTTGCACAACTTCCCGTATTCTCGCAGACAGGGCAACAGCATCAACTTTCCAACAATCAGAGAGACAACATGTTCAGCTCCATGTTCAACAATAGCACATGGATAATGCTGAGCAATTATTGAACCGCCTTTTGCACATTTGATGCTCCATCAAACATTATTTGAGTCACACTACCTTTCTTGATGTTTTCTAACTTGCAGAGAACTTGTAGCATCTCCCGGCAATGAACTTAGCATCCTTCTTGCCACCCTCACTCATGTGCGATGTACAATCTATCACATCAAGAACACAGGCAGGATTGCCAGGGGAGCAAGCTAAAACATTTATCAATGGTGTTGTCTTGATTGTAGCACCATCCCCGTAGACAGAAATGCTGTATAAATCAGGCTCTTTGAAAAGCTTGCCAGCCTCTTCATGGTAGTAGCTCTCGAAAGTCCCATCGAGAAGTTTGCCACTTACCATATTCCTGCCTGGTGGTTTATAATCGGCACCACACTGTTGGACTGCACGAGTATACCGGCGGAAAAGGATGCATTCTCCGATTCGGAAGGATAGTGAATTTGCCAAGGCAAAATGAGCAAAGGCAACATTGGCAGCCTTAACAGCATCTGGACTGCTGCGCGATCCTGTATAGTTGTGGAACTGATTGGAAAGTGTTGTTTGGATGCTTTCTTTTTGCTTCTTATTGCCGGTAGAGCTAGATGAAGATGCTGTAGTCACACTGTTGGTGATGGGAGAATGAACAGTCAAATCAATGGCAGTGTCAGCAGAACGTTTAGAACCTCTTTTGAACAAAGATGAGAATGTGTGATTATCCGTGGAATCAAGGCTTGAATGCATTCTGGCAATAGAATGTGCTTTGAAAGCTTTTGAGTCATACTTAGACCTGTAGAAAGTGAGGTAGGCATCCTTGTAACGAGGACTTATGCTCCCCTTGCAAGCCTTGATGTCCTTCACGATTCCAACAACATGTCCAAGGGCCTTAGTGGCATTGTGCTCAAACCACTCTTGCCCACAATGGCCGCATCGCCACTTCTTCCTTCCTGTTAATTCATCCTGAAACTTGATCATCATGTCTGAATCCCAAATGGAATTCAGGACTAGTGGGGTGGGGTCAGATTGGTTGTACAAGGGCTGTGGGCCAAGGGTATTGAACAAATGTGTAAGTTACCAATTAAAAAGTTCGAATCCAACAATAAAAAGGGTGAGACTTTTGACCCAGGAAGACTTACCAGTCGCCGGAGGGTTCAAACAGATGCTGTTGTCCCTGTTCGAGTTGTGGGTGGGGTCAGATTGGTTGTACAAGGGCTGTGGGCCAAGGGTGTTGGATAAATGTGTGAGTTACCAATTAAAAAGTTGGAATCCAACAATGAAAAGGGTGAGACTTTTGACACAGGAAGACTTACCGGTCGCCAGAGGGTTAAAACAGATGATGTTGTCCCTGTTCGAGTTGTGGGTGGGGTCAGATTGGTTGTAGATGGTCTGGGGGAAGAATTATGGAGAGCAATTGGTGAAAATGTTATCTTTTGAATTGAAAGTTGTTAAAAAAACAACAATCAATGAAATAAAAATGGCCCAAAGGCAAAAGCGAGCGAACCTCTGCCGTTGCCAAGAGACCGTTGCGATGAGAATGGTGAGTTCCGATTTGGAGGGGAGGTTGAAGGGAAGCAGCTATGGGTGATCGAGAAGGGAGGCGGCGGAACTTCCCATGGTGTTAGCCAAGCCAAAATTCGACTGCCACGAAAAAGTGATGTTGCGTCGCCCAAAAAAAGAATCAGAGTAATTCCTTCAACACGGTGGTAGCGACGAGTGTTGCGGCAAGAATGGTGCATTCCGATTTGGGGGGGAGGTTGAAGGGAAGCAGCTATGGGCGATGGAGAAGGGTGGCGGCGGAAATTCTCATCGTTGCGTGAATGCGGTGAGCTGAGCAGGATGTGTGACAATGTGCTGCATGCGATCGCAGTTGAGCCACATGAGAATTTGAGGCCAGCAGCTGCTTGGCACGTGCATGAGCTTGCTGGTGGCCAGACCGTGCTTGCAAATAACTTGGGTGCGATATCAAGCTAAATGAATCAGTTACTGCACTACATTGTCCATTACTGAAAAATGAACTTTACACACCCTCACAGTAAAGTGTAGTAAAGACAGTATCTCACAGTAACAGAAATGGCCAAAATAGACGGGATTTTTTCAGTAATTTACTTTACGGAGTAAATTACTCAGTAAAGTGAAACTTAGCCAACCAATCAAGTATTAAAACATTCCCTGTTGCAGCAGCAACGAGCCCTTACGAAACCTAGCCTTAGCTGCGACAGATCGTCTGTAAAATATTGTTGATTGTTGAGTCTTGCAAGTTGTCCATCCTCAGCAAGAAACAAGTCATTCATTACTCAGCAGATTACTGAGAAACAGGTAAGTAATGCTGTTACTAAAATGTTGCGGGAGGAAAGAGAATACTTGAGAAAAAATCTGGAAAAAATGGATGAAAAGGAGGAGGAACAGCACTTACCTTTTATTTCGGTCTTGCCCAAATTGGCAGGTGAAATGTCACCGAAGCCTGGTGAACAGTCCACCCAGGACAGCACAGAAAAGAACAACATTGAAGGCATTGATGAGGCGATGACTTCTTGCAGTAAAGGGGGTGATAAACACTAAAAAACATTTACATTTGCTGACTTGCCTTTTTTCCCTCCTACTCCTCGCGAACAAAATTCGCTCTGTAGAAATGGTTTGACTCCTCGCAAAATACGGGGATTCTGACCAAACCAAGCGGCAGGATGGTCGTGGGTGATGTTGCGCTGAGGTCGATCGTGGCGGAACTGGTGTTGCGACGGTATTCACCAAGATCAAGGCGATGCGGTGGCGGCAGCGGAAATCCTCATGGCGAGGAAGAAAAGTGTCGCGATTTTATTTTTTTGTGTTCTGTAGAATCTGGTACGTTACTTACGAACGCCAGATGTAACGAGTCAGTACTACGTTTAAACTGGTCGTCAGTGTTGTCAAGGAGGTTGTCAGTGTCGTCATGAAGGGTCGTTAAAATGTCGTCAACTGCCTTCACTTGGGTCATCACTTTGTCTTCAGTGCCTTCACTTGGGTCATCATTTTGTCTTCAGGTGTCGTCACTTGGGTCATCACATTGTTGTTAGGGTCATTACATGGTGCCTTCTTTTGTCGTCACATGGGTAGTCACATAGCTGAGATAATGTAAAAGTCGTCAGTTGTCTTCAGTTGTTGTCAGTTGTCGTCCGTTCATCGCTCAAAAATCTTCCACGTGGCAAACTTGCCTGTCTTGCAGTCAGGAAAAAATAGTATCTCCTACATGCATATATAAACTACCATACACTTCTACAAAGGAATCACATTGATTCGACCATTTCCGCCGCCAAAACACTCTCATGATCCTGACCTCCCCCCACATTACACTACGATTGCTTCTCACCGACATACTTATCCTCATCTGTTTGTTCTTCACCGCCATTCCCATCACAAACCGCACACGGACAGCTGAGATCCCTCCTCCCACCATGGCACAATTAACGCAACCCCGGCACACCAACGCCCATGCACAACATACCCTTTTACTAAGCACCTTGCACTCCAATATCAATTCCCACCCTCCTCTCTACACCACACACACAGCTCCGGTATCTCATCCACACAAACCTACTCTCCGCCGGCTCACGGCCTCCCGTTCCACCGCACCATCGTAAGACCATTCAACCTCATTCTTTCCGCACATCAACACAGCTCGATGCCTCTCACAGTACCTCCACCGAGCTTTCACGAAGCCTCATTTCACTCATCTCAATCTCTCGCCCGACTACATCTCCACGAAATTAAAACAACGTCTGCAAACCAACGACGCCATGCCCACCTCAGCCCGATCACAACTTCCACCTCCAAAAATGCGTTCTGAAGCTCAAAGCAAGGAAAATTGCCATCGACCGCGCCCAACAAACAAACCCCTCCAGCGCCAATGCCTCCTTGCATCGAGCCCCCTACCCCCATGGACGATCTTCCCCCGGAGCTCCCCACACCCATGGACACCACAGACCCCCCTCCACACCCAACCCTGTCACAGGACGAAAACTCGAACATAAACAAAATTCTGAATGGGATCAATAACCCACGCCTACTGCAGGATATCACCAGCCAAGAGACAGACAAGGAAACATCTCCTTCCAATTCTCCCGCAAAAAAAGAAATCCAAACCCTCCTCCCCTGATAAAAACACGAAGCCTCCAGCTACCTCCTCCAGCTCTCAAAAGAAGAAAACTAAGAAGCGCTCCTCATCCTCAACCCCAACTTCAGTTCTCAAGTGCAGCAAATACTCTGCCAATTCTAATGCCCCAAAAGAGACCCCCATCCCCCCCCTCCTCACATCCACAAAAACCGCAACGTACTGTTAGAAATCTCGATTGACTTCTCCAAGGACAGTCTCTCACAATTCGATGGAGACAACGGCAAAAAGATGGTTTTTGCCATCCAACAGCTCCTGATCAATTTAAAATTCGCCAATAAACACGCCACCATCAACCCCACAGAGCAAGAGTCAGACGATCCTCCGTTGGGAGGGCAATCCTCTGCACCTGTACCATCTATCATGACTGCTCTCAGCAATTACATTAAGGGCCTCAACCCCCGATCCTTCCAAACACATAACATGGCCAGCCAAGACGCACAAGACACCGACACCAGTACATCCAGGTGCTCAGGTTTAGCTACGGGGTAATCTCGATCTCTTGTGATAAAGACCCCGAGTTGCTTGTAAATCAAATCTCATATGAATGGGCAAGGTTTGGCAACCAGATGAAGATTAAAGAACTTCAAGCCATCGAAACAATCACCCCCTTCGCCATATACTTCGTTTACGCCCTGACCCATAGACAAACCCTCATCGACGAACAACGAGACATATTCAAACTAGTCCAGAAGAAAATGCATGAATCGGACTACTTCCTCGAGCACGACTTTCCTATGAACTGGGGCTATAAGCCCCTCCCACTCTGCAGCCTGCGAACCAATGTACCACACATTCCAAAGCATTCAGAACCCATCAACATGTCAAGACTCCCCTCGAACATCCAGACTTGTTGTAGGGTGCTTCATCTAGAAATAGACAAAACAGACCTGGAACTGGTCTCCCATCTGGTCAAATTCTTGAAGAAACAAGGGTTGTACAATCAATGGTGGGGCGCACATGCCCACCTGACAGAAGGAGTAGATTGGCAGTCCCCACCCGGCAATATCCGCCGGGTGGCAAAGTTTGCTGTAAAAACCACGAATTACAACACGAGTATGACCAGTATAGATGTCTACGGTTTTTTAGACCTGAATGACACAATCCATGTCCGAAAACCAGACGGCTCCATCATCAAGTCATTCACAGGGAGAGAGGTCCTCACTTCCTTCTACAAATTCCAAGACAACTCGTCTTTGATAGCGGAGGTACATCAACAAGTTCCCCTGGGCTCAGTATCTCTTGTCTACCCTAATATCCCCGAAGGGGAAAAACTTATCATTGGCCTTTCGAAACAAGTCACCGCGTTCACAACGGGCCACTTAACTGACCAAAAAGTCGACTCGCAATTCATCCAAGATTTCCCGAAAATTTTCGTTGACCCTCAACTAATTCACGAAGCCCCACAATGTGAGTGGGACTCCAAAACACAGACCCTTCTCACCCCCACAGAGCTAGCCGACGACTCAGCAGCAGGGGGCCTGGACGATCAAGGGTGGTGGAAAGATGTTGTTCTGCAGTATGATCAGAAGGGACAAGGCAAACGTCCCTACGCAGCTCCACAAGCCCTCTTCGATTTAGACGGAGCCCAGTCAGTCAAGACAATGCACAGGCTTAACAACAACGCCAGCGGGGAACAATCACAGGAATCCTCGAAGCGGGTTTGCATCTCCAAAGAGTCGGATCCCAGTGACAAACATATGACAGACAACTCAGAAAGCAGTGTCGTGTCAGATGAGGACCGCGGGCGCAGGCGGATGGGACACACGCCCACAAGTGTTGGAGTACGGGTAGATCAAGAAAGTGAGGAGTCGGACAGAAGCATTGAGGAGCTCTCATCGAACACGTCCACGGCTAGTGCTGCCGATCCCACTGACAATCTATCCGGAACTTCCGGATAGTTGCCATGAACACCGGCTCCTCAACTACGGGAGTTCAGGTGATAGGGGCCGCAAGTAGTTTGTCAAAGTCCTCCAATGGCAGGAGGTCACAGCGCAGAGTGCATACTTTTCGTAATAAACACTCTACAGGAAGAGTTATCACCATGTTAGAAGAGACTGGGGTCCGTCGTACCCTTCACCGAAGGGGTCATCTAAACCTCATCTCTCACTCCGCAACACTCAATGCAATGGAAAAACAAGCTTTACGATTCGCCAATAGACAGTTGACTCCCAATCAAATGGATGCAGCTTTAGTCGCCGCCGCCCACAACAATTCCTCGAATACTCCTCCTCAGCACCCAACATACGCCTCTCAGGTCTCCCAAGACAGCGACGACATGCCCAACTTTGTCATAGAAAACCAGGCGCTCCTCAATCCCATTGGGGTCATTCCAAGCTCAAAAAGGGAAGATTCCACCAGATTATTCTACGAGAACCTGAATGGCATGCCCCCTCACATCTCAGGTAACCAAAAACTACAAAAACGATGGGCATCATTGACGACATGGAGGTAGATATCTTTGCTTTCAACGAGCACAAAATCAATTTTGCACTCAAAGAGAACAGACGTAACGGACTCTCGAAACTATTTAATGGCAGGGAGATGCTCACTCAGGCCACAGGAGGCAGCTTCTCGCATCCCATCGCCAAAATGGAAGGTGGCACAGGAATGATTGCCTACGGAGTGATGGCTAGCCTTTTTCGCCCAGAACTCTCCGGCACGGACTGCACTGGCCTAGTCCGCTGGTCCTACATGACATTCTCTGGAAAAGAGGGCCACGTCACAACAGTAATAGTAGGATATAACCCCTGCCGCACCTCGCCCTCTCAAATCTCCACTTCCTACCAGCTCCAACGAGCGTACTGGTCGATAGCAAAGAAAGATTCCACTTGCCCTCGAAAATTTTTTAGAGATGACCTCCTATCAATGCTCGCTAAATGGAGACAGGAGGGCAGGCAACTCATCTTATGCCTGGATGCAAACTACCATGTCTACACAAGTTCACTTGGCCGCTCCTTGGTCTCCCATCCAGACCTAGATCTCCGGGAGACAACACTAGCCACAACAGGAACGCACCTAACAGCCACCCATTTCCGAGGCTCCCGCCCCATTGACGCAATTTGGATGACCCTAGACGTTGAAGTCACCAACATTTGCGCCATGCCCATGGGATACACTGTAGGCGACCACCGATCCTTCATCCTTGACGTCAGCACCCGATCCTTAATCGGTGTCCACCCGCAACCAATCAAACGCCCAACTGCCCGAAGACTAAACACCAAAATCCCACACTGCTCCGACAACTATGTTCACTTACTAGAAACACAGCTCGCCCACCACAGGATCATCCAGAAGCTACATAACCTACGCACAGCCTCCCCTCCCAACCCTATTTTCCAACGACACCTGGACTTGATTGACAAAACGGTCACCCAACTGATGCACTGCACTGAACGCAAATGCAGGAAGCTTAAATCAGGGCAAATACCGTTCTCCCCTGAGGCGTCCCTGTGGATCAAACACACTCTCTGTTACCGCTCCCTACTACGGTATTGGGCAGGAAAAATCAAAAACAAAGGGAATCTACTTCGCCAAGCACGCAGATGCCGGATCAATGACCCCCTCATGCTCTCCATACAAACCCTCAGTGATAGATTACAGGAATGCAAGAAGCGCTGCCAGTACTTCACTAAGCATGGGCACAAACACAGGAGATCCCACCTTAATTCCCGTCTCCACGAGGCCAAAGACAAATGCGACGAGGAAGCAGAAAGAAGGATCCTTCAAATTATCAAAGGCGAGCAGGATAGGATAGAGCATTTTGGCAAAGACTCAACTGGGCGCTGGGAAAGAGGCAAGGATGCAGTGTGAGAGAGGTACAAGTTGAGGAACCTGACGGAACGATAACAGAATATACAACTCAATCGGAGGTCCAACAGATCATCTGGGAGAAGATCCACTGAGAACGCTACCACCTGGCCGGAGAAGCCCCTATCTGTCAAGGTCGCCTATGAGGGGACTTCGGATACAACGCCGCTACCCCATCCGGGGAAGCGGTTTTCGATGGCTCCTACTCCTTCACTCCAGACTCTCACCTCGGCACAAAAATGCTGTTCACATCCATTGCACAGATACGCCAACAAATCCCACCACACTTGGTCCATCAAATCATCAACCGCCAAGATTGGCAATACACATGGAAGCGTAAGCAGGAGTCAACATCCTCCTCACAATCGGGACTCCACTTCGGGCACTATGTTTCTGGGGCCAACTCCGACATGATTTCCGACACCCACGCCCTTAAAACATCACTCGCCCTCCACCACGGCATCGCCCTCTCCCGCTGGAAGAAAGGCCTATGTGTCATGATTGAAAAAGCACCGGGAGTAAAGCTCCTCTCCAAACTTCGTGCGATCCTTCTAATGGAGGCTGACTTTAACTCAGCTAATAAAATCATATTTGGTCAGATAATGTTAAACAACATCAGAAAGTTTAAAGTTATGCCAGACGAAATATTCAGTGAGAAACAACGAATGGCAGAAGATGGAATCCTTGCTAAAATCCTTTTCTATGATATATCTCGCCAACTCAAGGCACCGGCAGGGCTCGCCTCGGTAGACGTGGCGAATTGTTACGACAGAGTGGCCCACGCAGTCACATCCCTTGTGTTTCGGGCTGTCGGCGCACAACTCCCAATGACCCTCACCATGCTCTCTGCCATTCAACAAATGCAGTTCTTCCTCCGCACATCCTTCGGGGACTCGGACCGTGCCGTTGGAGCCTGCCTTCACTTGAGCACCCAAGGCTTTATGCAAGGGAATGGGGCATCCCCAGCAGGCTGGACAGTGGTTTCAATCATGATTCTCCACGCACATAAGGCGCAAGGACACGGAGCCTCCTTCCTTTGCCCAGTAAGCTCAAAAAAGAAAGACCTAGCATGCATCTTATATGTAGACGACACCGACTTGCTCCATCTTAGCCACGACGAAGAAGCCTCTCTTACTGATGCGCACGCAGCTCTCCAGACAAGTATTACCAGCTGGGGCAACCTTCTCATTGCCACGGGCGGGGCACTTAAACCGCAAAAGTGCTTTTATTTTAATTGGATACAATTGGGACCCATGGGGACGTTGGTCGTACACGGAATTTAATTTTACCGAATTGCTACACATCACGGTTCCACGACCTGACGGTTCCACAGTTAACATCCAACAACTCCCAGTTACCTCACCAAGCACAACGCTCGGAGGCACATCCTCGCCCTCCGGAACACAGTCAGCTCTGGAAGCCATGTCAGCCAAAGCTATGACATGGGCAAGTCAGGCAAGGAACGCCGGTCTTTGTCCAAGAGATTTTCATATTAGCGTCGCCAGGAAGTTTTGGCCGAAAGTCAAATATGGTCTTAGTGCAAACACCTTGCTGTACCGAGACCTTGTTTTGGCAATGCACCGCCCATACTTCTGGATGGCTCCCATAGGAGGACTCATCCGATCAGCCAGGCGAGAACTCAGATCCCTTGACACAGGATTCTATGGTCTTGGGTATCCTCACTGGGGTATAGAGGCCTTAGTAGAAGCCTACCGCAAGTTTTACACCCACTTCGGGACATCATCAGCAGTTGGAATTCAATTACAAATGTCCATGGAACTACTTATCTGTGAAATCGGAATTTCAGCCCAACCGTTTACGCTCAGTTTCAAAAAATATGGTCCTTACGCTACTGAAGGATTTTGCAAATCTCTATGGGAGAAACTCGATCACTTCCAATTTCACCTTTTCCTTTGTCAAAACATTTTCCACCTTCCACGAGAACACAACAGGTGGATGATGGTGGCCTTCAAACAAAATGGGTTCTCCCCCGAGGAATGCAAAACCCTCAACCTCGTCCGCCTCCATCAACAAGTCTTGTATGAGTCTGATGTTTTTGAGGCCGACGTTCGAACCATTGACCCAAAGTATCTCTCTCCCCGACAAAGAGGGATAAATTGGTCCACTTACCATTTTGGATGACAGCACCCGCCGGCATCTGCGTTCTGCCTTTGGAAAGAGGCTATATCTCAACTGGCCCCTGGAGGCAGACGCAATCCCAAACTGGGGTCATTCCGGCACCAACCTCACGACATATGGCCCTGCCATTACGATCCATCAGAAAATGTGATACTTCGCAAAAAGGCAGCAAGAATGGGAATACTTCCGCCGCCAAGGCTCCACCTGACAAGCACAAAACGCCCCATACACACAAGAAGGGGTGTGACTAGCTCGGCTCAGCCTCATTTACCCTTCTGCTCAACACATCTAGTCCGAGAGGACCTACTCATATCTCTATCCCACACCCCCTCCCCCCAGCCCATACAACTTGCCTCCCACTTCCATAGCGTCCTGGTATCATGGTCAAACCACCACTGGTGGGAGGGCTTGAAATATTCAGGCACAGGCTCCTGGTTGTACCATGCCATTGAACAGGGCACGTTAGTTTGCGTCTCGGATGGCTCCTTCATCAGGGAACTCCACCCGGGGGTATGCTCTGCCGCCATTATTATGGAATGCAGCAAAAGTAAAAACAGGTTGTCCTTCTCTGTGACCGACGTCTCCACATTGGCCAATGCCTTTAGGGGCGAACTCATTGGATTATTGGCGATTCACCTTATACTCCACAGTGTTCATAAGTCCCAACCAAGTCTCATGGGAACAGCACAAATCTACTCAGACTGCACAGGCGCTCTTCGCACTATCACCTCGCTCCCTGCTTCCGGCATTCCCCCTAAATGGAAACACGCGGATGTTTTAAAAGTCATGTCACTCTATGGAAGAGACCACCCATTCTCCCTATCGTACCGACATGTAAAAGCTCATCAGGACAACACTGCCGACTGGCACCAGTTATCCCGGACTTCTCAACTCAACTGCATGTGTGACTCCAAAGCTAAACGCCGGATCATGGAATACTTACCCTCCCATCAAGCACTCTGCTCATTCCCACTCGAACCAATTGGAATGATCATTGCCCACACAAAATGCACCTCCGACTCAGACTCCATGCTAAGATACTTTGCCCACAAACAGGAAGCTAAAGAAGTATTTATACTGCTGGATATCCTCTCCTCCGAAGCCTTTCAGGAAGTAGAGTGGCACAATATACATGCCACACTACACGGTCTTTCAAAGATGTTCCAATTATTTGCTGGAAAGCAAATCTTTGGAGTTTCTGCAGTATTGGGCAACCTCTCTAAACAAAAAGAGTTTGCACACCTGGGAGAGAAATGCCCCAATTGTTTCTCTTGCAAAGAGACGACTAGACACTTACTCCACTGCCGCGAGATAGGAAGGGCAAAATGCTTAAACATGTTGATACGGCAGATCTCAAATTGGATGAAGGTGGTGGGAACAGCAACCGAACTATCCGGCCTTATCACAGAGTACCTCTTCTCTCGTGGCTCCTTACTCCATGACCACCGCCCAACACAGATCCCTCCACAGTATGCGGACTTCATCCAGTCGCAAGATAAGATTGGCTGGAGCCGGATGATGGAAGGAATGCTGTCAAAAGAGCTGCTACTTCTAGACTACCCAGATGTCCTGGGCCCATCTTGTAAGATTTTGCAAACAGAGTGGCTACGCACTCTTACCCGTAAACTTCTAGAAGCCACACATGGAGTCTGGATATATAGAAACATCACCATGCACAATAAGGTCGCCGGGCTGGTTGCGACGAAGGAGAAGGAACAGTTGATAAGGGGGATAGAAAACCAAATTGAACAAGGGGAAGACGGATTAGCAGATCAAGATAAATGGATGCTCAAGATTGACTTAGACTCGTTAGAGTCCTCATCTGGAGAACGCGAATGCTACTGGTTGATGGCGATTCAAACGGCCCGCTTGCAATATTATTTGTCCCATCAAGTCCCAAATAACACGTCATAAAGCTCAGCTTTATTTGCCCAGGAGGATCAATGCCTGGAAGGGAAGAAATACCTCTCGTGTGGTTGCGACCACAATGCTGTGGACTTAACACATCCTCGGCGTATGAAGACTCCGGAACGGTTAAATATGTCTAGGTAGAATTATAAAAGTTCCTAATTTCCTAAGTTGTTGTTGTTGTTGTTGTTGTTGTTGTTGTTGTTGTTGTTTCAGTATTAGTTCAGTGTTGCATCTCGTCTTATTTGAGGCTATCGTTACGGGCTTTTACTTGTTTTAGGCACGCGACAGTGACTGGGCGAAATGGGCGGGCTATTGTTATGGGTTATGGTGTAGGTTACAGTGGTACCGTAAATAGAACCTATTAGGCCATTCACCAGCGAGCGGGCTAGGGCTAACACACCTGGAATCTCCGTAAGCCCATTTTTTTCCTGGGCGACGAATATTTTGTTAGCCCATTGGCAGTAATACCTACAACTATGCTAAATATTATCATGCACTAAAATTTGAAATGAAAAACTTACAAGATAATTCAAGCAAAATCAACTGGTGTCTTATAGTTATAATGTAATTAAGGACTATCAAACAACTCCTTTTCTCAAATATAATATGGTGAGATCAAATGCACCAAAGAAAGGAGTATTACATATTTCTGCAGCACCAGTGAAAGCCCTGACAAAACCTAGCTTGTACAGACAGGATGAATGTCCCGTGTTGTTGATTGTCGAGTCTTGAGATTTTTCCATATTAAGCGAAAGATTAGTAATGTTACTACTAAAATGTCGAAGGAAGAGAGCAGTGAGTTAATGCAAAATTTGAAGAGCGTGGAAGGTAAATATCTCTGCCACATCAAATTCACAGACCGAAATCCCCTGTGCTGCTCAGGATGAACAGCCATCCTTGGAACAATTTGAAGAGGTGGCAGAAGAGGATTTGAATAAGGCAATGATATAGAGTGATCAGAATGTCAAACCTGTAATAAAATATGGGTTTTCCTTCACATTATTTTCCTCCCGTCATTCACAAATTTTGTCAAAATCGCCGTAGAAGAATGGCGAATTCTCTTGAGAAACCACTGATCGGACCAAACCGAGCAGTCGGATCATTGCTGTGGATGTTGCCGTGAAGTTGGTGCTGGCGGGTAGTCAATAGCTTAGGCCCTCTTGGTGTGAGAGGCCAAGACGTGTTGGGCCGCGGAGATTGTCATGGTGCCTGAGAATTGTGGAGTGACTTTTGTAGGTGTGTGGACCTTGGTATGTTTTCTATGGACGCCAGACATTTTGTACAGATATTCTATGGTTGCCGGAATGCAAAATCAACTGGGTGACAAGTTTAGCGCTCCGGGCGAATGGAGCTGCATTTTGCACATAGAATTCAGATTTAGTGCTCCCGGCGAAAGAAAAATCCAAAATTTGGGAATGAGCCTGGACGTTAGCACCAACCATCTGGGCTTAATATCAGGTAATGAGCTTAAAAAAACACATTAGCCCTGTCTTTAGGGAGCTTGCTGGTGAATGGCCTTAGACCATGATTTTAACCCTTAGGTAAGGGGTTGCTGGTTTGTAGCTGTTTTTGCATGAACATACATAACTAAGCCCAGACACATGAGATTTTTACCACTTCAAGCATCACACTGTACTAATATGTCAATTGGCTAAATGTGTGTGTAATTTTAGGTCTGCACTACAAAAAATATTCCATCAATTACAGCATCGTTCAGGTTCCTTCCTCTGGTGCATATCATATCCCTTATCCCAGCCGTCTTGCAGATCACTTCCTCACACAACAGGCAACCCATTTCAGGCTTTGGGATCTTGTACATCTTCTGAGCCCTAGTACCAGCCCTCTCTATAACATTGTCTGCAATATGAACTGTCCTTTCCCAAATTAACTCGCTTATCAGTACAGTCATCAGTCTTTGTGTGAGTGTCATCAAATTTGGATGAATGTCATGACGGTGCCCCTCTTATGTTTATGATCAATGCCTGTGGTAAGTGATTGCAAGCAAAAGAAGCATTTGTTGCATTCACAAGGAAGACTACTTGCCATCCTCATCAAGTTGGGCTTTGTTTCGTCCATATTGGCCCAACAGTTCCAAATAGAGTAGCTCATCAGATCCCTACCCAAATCAATCTGAAACTTTTTCTGTCCATTCTTCTTCAGATAAACCTCCCATGTCTTCAGACCAATACCACCCTTTGAACAATAAACAACAGTGACATGCAATTGGTGCACCACCCTATCAAGCCAGCACAAGAAAACGTGCAGGTACCACCTTTTAGTGCATAGGGAAGTGGTGTAGTCAGCAGAGTCATGGTCATTCCTATCAACAGCGTTGAAGTATTTGGAGTAGCTCCGCTGGCTGTTTGGTGCTTTGAAGGTGCTCCTACTCAGCTGTCCTTGGACCCCAATTTGCACCACCAGATGAACCAGTGTATCTATCAGTGCGTGATGGGGTGTAAGAGAAGTCATCTCCTTCAATCAGCTCTTGCCATGGCTTGTGAGCTGGGCTCAGGGGCACGGCCTTCTTCTTCATCTCATATTGTTCTGCTGCCGTAAAAATATTCTCAACCAACCCGATGGATTTCTTCTTGTCAATGAAGTCTTTAAACTGTTGAGATGTGATGACAGTGGTCTGGGCCTTGACATCAACCAAAGCATCATGTGCACTGTTCACGTTTGCCCAGTGATGAATTGGTAGACTACACCCAACTCCAAACAATCGAGCTGTTGGGGTTGAGAGGACACTGGTAGGCTTTGATGGCTTCCCATGGATCGTTGAAGTATTTAATCTGAGGAGGGATGGCAAGTTGGGATCTTGGAGCTAGGCAGAGCTTCCATATCCACCTCATATCACAGATCTTGCCCTGATAGGCACAGACGATGCACTTCTCAGAAGGACAGATGTGACAGTGAATCCAAGAGCAAAGTTTGTCCAAACAGTTACAAATGCACTGCCATTTTGGATCTCCGGTGACCTCCTGCACAATCCGTGGGACTGATGACAAGTCTCCTCCATCAGGGGGCCTAACGTACTCGTTGAATGTCTCAGAGACATCAAGGGAGGTCTTTTGTTGGGGATCTACATGATTGTGATGGAAGAGTTGGCCTGATAGCTGGATGATGCCACAGTACTCTCCACCTGTCTCAAGATCTAGAGAGAGGAATACTACTTTGTGGTTGGCTAAATCAAAGTGTGCAATGGATTTTGTATGAGGAGGTGTTCGTTCATTGTCCGGGGTGTTGGGTGAATAGGGGTGAAATTGGCACCATCATCAACCAATGGAAGGCCAAAAGCAGAGGGTGCAAGCTGGATATCTGATGGCTGATCATCATGTGGTAGAGGGCTACAGGGCTTCTGGGGGTCTTCATCAACAAGTTCTCCACTGAAGACGGAGCCAAAATCATCATAGTCTTCATCCAACACACCCTCGATGTCAGATGGTGCATTTTGGGCCTCAGCAGAGGCAGAATTTGATGTCTGGGTGACATCGTGTATGAAGAACATCGCAATGATTGATTCGTGATGTCTTGTTGGTAGGGCTAGTTGATGGGGTTGTGAGCTGCACTTCTGTGGAGTTTAGTCCCTGGGAGTCATGTGTGAGTGGAGCATCGGCACTCTCATTGACATGGCACCGGAGATGAGATGAGGTAGTTTGAGTATTTCGCCAAAACAAATGTGCCGCCTGCTACCTAAAGGTTAAAAATGCGTACTGCAATTCATATTAATGGTTCCTCCCTATTTTTCTTGAAATTCACCAAGAAATAAATGAATTCCCATTTTTGGACATCAACATCTATCTCTATCTCTCCTCTCATTCCTCTTCATCCTTAAATCCATTCTACGAAACCATGATATTCTGAAATGAATATTATCACTTCAAAGCTTTGGTGTTTATACTAGCGCTAATCATTTATCACAATATTACTGTTAAAATACCACTGGTGTGGTATATTCTGTAGGCTGTAGGAAGTCCCATGCCGGACTTACAATACTATCTCCAAATACCGCAGTATTCAGATATTTAAATAGGATTTGGTGGTCACCACAGTTGAATTACCGCCTATTTTTTGCTAACAGAATATGATGGTTGGGCCTAAAATACTACCGTCGTGACTCAACTGATGACTAAAAAATATTAGAGAACTCTGCTTAAAAACACAAAAAGCAATCAATCATTGCTCCACACTGCCACTGACAACAACAAAACAGCAACCGCCAGTGCCAACAGCGACAGCCTGTGGCTGTTGTCAATGAAGTTGCAGATGTCTTCCCCCAGGATGATGCCCCTGACCCCCTTGCTCAACTGCAAGATCCTCCCACCCTCACCACAGACCATGATTGCAAAAATCAAGCATTGAATGCACCTCCTCCTCCCCCCTGCAGCAAGTTGTCCCTCCTCTCATCCAGCAACTGCCCCATGAACAAGCAAATAGGGAGCCGCACCACGAGCTTACTCTCCATGATAGGTACCATCCTTCCCTCTGTGAGTTCATGAAGTGGTGTGATGGGGTTGATTATGCTTGCAACCATGAATTTCCCTGAGATCAGTTGATTGGGATCACAGGGGATGAATTCTATCGCTGGTGCAAGAGTCGCATCTACGGTGACCCCATGTCAAATGAGGCAGTAGTTCCCCCTCTACACTACCACCTCCATTCTGTAATTGCATGGAAGAGGGCAGTCAGCCACTTCATGCCCACAAGCAACATCCAGTGGAATGATGTTACTGAGCAAGGTAACCCCACTTGCTTAGTTGCAATGGCAGATCTTGTAAAAGCAATGAGAAGGTATCAGACACATCGATGCGGAGTGTCCTCTTAAGTGTGTTGACCTCTAACTCCTCAGGAGTCTGAGGCAATAATTGAAGCCGGCTGGGAACTAGACAACCAGGAACTTACTCTCTGTGGTGCTGCCTTCTTCTCCGTGCAGCTGAGTATGTTAGGGAGGGTTGATCACACAACAAAGTTCAGGGTGGAGGATCTTCAAGCCTATGAGCCATACCCAGACTATGGCATCACTGCACAATTCCTCTGATCCAAGAATGTATATGATGAACGTGATGCTCCAGGCCAACCATTGTATGGGGGCCATGGACCCTCGCTACTATCCTCTAGACAGTCCTGGCACTTGGCTAGAGTATCATCATGAGCTTTTCCCTGGCGAGAATGCCTTCATCTTCTCCTACTCTGGTCTGGATGACCCCATTCATATAAAGGAAATGATTTGATGAGTATTGGATGATGCTTTGAAAGGTGAGGGTTTTCAGGTAGACCAGATTGGTCTGTTGGGAACTCACAGCATTTGAAAGTGTGCTGTTACATTTGCATGTGGTAGCGGATGCTCAAGGGTGAGTGTTTGTTGTTTGTTCTATTGAAACATTGCACTAACAAAATGCTATCTTTTTGTTTTAGGATGATACAGACTACCAAGGCTGCTGGAAAAATGAACGCCGCCAGCATGAGACCTACGCTGACACAAGCCTTGCATATGCAGATGCGAAGGTCGCAGCAGCTCTTTGCAAGGGTGGGTTTGTTGCCCACCGTGTGGACCCAGACTCTGGGATTACAGATGATTGGATTCTTCAGCACGTTGTTCCAAACATGGTACAACATGGAATTGAGATACAAGTACGTAAGGTACTTGGCAAGGAAATGCTGTGGTGTTTGTTTGACTGCAGTGGTGATGATTGCTTTCCTGAACACAGGCGCAATCAAATCATGCAAGCATGTAGGGATCTGGGATTTCACAATACTCTCGGGAATGGTTGCAATCCTGTCAAAAAGAGGTCATTGGTTGTTAGTGGGCATGACGCAGAAGTTATGATGAATCTTATAGAAGATAACTTCAAAGGAAAGGAAGTTTCAGCTGCTGACACAGTTCGAAGTATTGCTGTTCGCAATCATGAGGTACATCTGTTGTCATCTAAATTATCCATGTTTGATGTGAATTGTCTGATGCACATGCCAAGGGGGGCCGTCAACTTGGAATTCTCAAATGCCAATTGGCGGGGTTGAATAACAATCCCTGTTGCCTTGCAAACAGGCCAGCAAAGAGACTCACAGTATCACATCTCCTGTCACAGAGCTCAGGATATCAAGGATAAAGCAGTAGCACCGTGTCCTCTTGCTCCTCTTCCAATGCTTGCTGCAAAGTTGTCTGATTGTCCAAGGTCTTTACATGACTTGTGGTTAGAATATACACTAGGGTTAGTGGGAAGAAGGTTGCAAAAGACTTTACTGAGAAGGAGAGAGGGGCGGATAAGTACCGGTATTACAGGAGGAATGTGTTTTTGGTTAAAGTTTGTGAGATGGTTAGGACAGTGTTTACTGCTGAGTATGCATGTGATTGATTTTAGTCTGTTTATGGGTCCAGACTGTCAGTAACCAAGATTATTAATGCAATGATTTGTGATAAGAAAAATGGGGGACATCCAGAGTTAAAAATTAGAAGTGATTAGTTAAAGTACGGTCCATGTTGATTTCTCACCAAAAAGTCTGTGTTTTTTTGCCTTGCATGCGTTTTCAAAAATTACTAGACCTTAAATGGCTAGAAAATTAATACGTCTCTACACTTAGTGGTATTGAGACTTGGGAGGTATCGTTGGTGGTACACGAAGTGGTATGATATTGATATATTTTTATAGTATTCATAACTGTATCTTTCTGCTAAGAGCTACTATTTTTCCTCCCTCTAAGTCACCCTGGCATTATGTCTATCATAAAGGGGGCGGTCTTCATTTTTATTCATGACTGGTTTGACCAGAGAAGCTTTCAATATGCTTCATGATATTGGCGAGCCACCTGGTCATCCATCTCTCCCTAGAAGGAAAGGATGTAAGTGTCATTGTCTTCGGAGGGGCAATTGGGACTGCCATTATTTTATATTTGCAGCATTGTGAATTATAAGTATCTATGTTGATTTTTGGAGTGACACCACATGCCTGTTCCCGCATGATGAGAAATATGTTGAAACTAGTGGTGAGGCACTTACGTTTTCATCTGATGGCAACAATAAAATTCCCAAATGAAGTGAAAATGCAGTGGTTTGCACCAACAATCCATGATCATGAGGCCGCTGTAAACTATGCCATTGGTTTTATGGATGGTGTTTTGCTTGCAATTGAATGCACATCTGAAAGGGTGATGCAAAACACATTCTACAGTGGATATGAATGTGATACCATGACAAACAATGTGTTTGGTTATGGTCCAGGCAGAAAAGTGTTCATTGCAGCAATCAACTTTCCTGGAAGTTTGCATTCGTTTTTACAATCAATACTGAACAGCATAGGTTCATATAAAAACTGCCTTGATCAGGGATTCCCTTGCATTGGGGATGTGTGGAACATAATGGTTGGACCTATGAATGAATGTAGCGTGAGGAGGTTGCACACTGGAATACAAGATTACTGTCACTTACTGCACTTAAGTTATGTTTACACATCACTTCAACAGGTGAGTGAGTGGGACATGCATGGATTGCAAGGTTCTTTTCCTCACATTAAGAAACATCTTCCTACTCTTTGCTCTCAGAGGAGACTTGTGGTTGAATCCATTATTCTCATTCATAAGTTCAGGACAGAAATTGTGGGTTCAAACCAGATTAAGATTGTGTTTGATCTAGAGTACAAATGATGTATTAACCTTGAGGGATATGATTGCATTGGACAATATTACTTGCACCCAGAGGACTTTGAATTTCGAGTTGATGAGGATGAACATGATCTGCATGAATAAAATATTATAGATTGTTATTATTTGTCACATGACAATGATTTCATTTCATTTTTATTTATTACTTCTATAATACATTTCAACATAGAACAAACTAATTGTTAATTGCTTTAGCCATCACGGATACTACTGCTCAATTGATCATCTGTTTCTGTTCTACCCTCTTTGTTTTCTTCTTCTTCTTTTCTTCAAGCTCTTGCAAATGAGAGATTACATCTCTTTGAAGTTCTGCTCCATCTGGACTTGTTGCATCTGCGGAAACTGCAACATTTGTTGTTGAATTAATTCTGCATCTGCTGCTGTTGTTGCATCTGCACCTGTATTGCTTCATTCTGCAATTGTTGAATCATCATCATCATCATCACCATACCCACATCATTCCCACCACCACCGGCAATCAGATTTGCGGTCTTATTGATCAACTTTACAATAGATCCCTTCGCGGTTTGTAGAATTCTTAATTTTATTACTGGAGGACAGCTTCTTCTGTTTTGATTTTTCTTACCATCAGAAGATGCTGATGGAGCTTGTATAGTTCTTCCGGAAAGGGTCCTAGAACCAGCACCATCCACGTTGCCTTCGTGATTATTCATAAGGAGGACAGTGTATGTGTCTGTCGTGAAGCCATCAGTGCCAGTTGTGGTGGATTCTTCTTCACTGCTGGTAGGGAAGACAGCCGTCATATTTCCATCATCTTTGTTGGAGATTGGTTCATTCCTGCCCATTGCAGCATCAGTGCTGTTGGTGGAGATGTGATTAGTGGGCCAAGAAGGAGGAGGCAATGCAGGTGTTGTTGTAAATGGTGATTCAATCATCTGGATTTTGATCCCAGGAACTTTGGAACCTCCTGAAGACAATGACTCAGAAGATGAAGACAACTTGACATTATTTTCATCATCTGATGACACCCCAAGGATTCCTGTGCTCAATTTATCTCTAATCCTCCAATCAATTGCAATACAACATGCAACTCTATCCCTGATATCCTGACCAGTCTTACCAGTGGGTTTCCTGAAGTTGTTGCACGACCTCTTTACCCAATTTGTTTTAATATCATCTTCCAATCTCAACACCTCCTCTTGGACTTTTCTTTGTATGCAATGGCAATTAAATGCCATTCCTCTGCACCATCAAGTAAGATCCTCTCCACAATGGGAATGAGGATATGTTGTTTTGATAGTTTGAATGACCAGGTATGCACCCTCCATGATAAGTAGGAGGCTCAGGATCCAACACAGCAGACTTGTCGTTGTAGCTCATGGTCAAAATTGTAAAATATGTGGTATTTACACGTGGGGGGAGGGCGGTCTAAATTTGAAAAATGATTCAGACCAAAAGTACGGGTGTCTGGACACCCTCTCTTTTTCCAGATTTGGACCAAAAATAGGGTTGGTCATCGGATCTGGACTGGGTTTAGACAATCCAAATATTTGATTTTTAGGCTAATAGACCAATTACACCACCCATTATATCAAATAGCAACAGCCCCATATTATTTTTTCTGCTAACAAATAGATATCATCACACTGCAAGATACTAGATTTTGTAAAAATGGATAGGAAGTATTATGCCGTGACACCCCAAAGCAGCATCAACATACTTTGGCTCATCAGTGGTCTTGAAGGCAGAAGATAAATGCTCCAATTGCATTCACAGAAGCCAGTTGACAATTTTGTCAATCTCTTCTGAAAGTGGGTGAGATTTGGTGTGGAATGTTACAAAAACATCAAGCCAGGCACCGTTCCCCACATCACCACTACATCCTAGATGTATCAGGGGACAATGCCAATCAGTTGGCGGTGTTGGAGGAGGGGGAGATGGTGATGCAATTGTGATCACCATGGAATTACACTCAATTTTGTGTGGAATCAATATTTTTGTTTATTTATTTGTCAAGAGGGTATAATCTCTATTTTATGATAGGTGATCTGTCCCACTCTGTGTCAATGCATAATATGACCCTTCAACATCATTTGTACCTCTAGATGATATATTTACATATATTTTACAAAACAACAGGACAGGTTCTGAGACAGAACCAGGACTGAATTTCTCTACCTTAAGACCTGGGGTAAAAGTAGTTATCAAAATGGGTCAAAAGATACATTTCAATGAAACCTATACCCTGGACAAAGCTAGCCAAATTAAAGGTAACAAAAAATCAGTCTCTTGAAGTGTTTCCCTATCTTTTTTGTAGGGTATGGTACCTTATTCCTGCCAGTGTTTTAACCTGCTGGTGGGTGTGAACACTAACAATGCGCTCTATAATTATTCCAATCATTATTGTGGTTATTGTGTATTTGGTGTAATGTGAGTTTTGCAGCGAATTTAAATATCTTGACAACCAGCCAAAGTTATACAGTCTTGTAAATATAGACGTGTTGCTGCTGACATGGAGAAACACTGCAAATGAAAAACACCGGTAACCTCCCCGTACACTTGCAAAACGTCAGAGTGTATGGGGAGGTTACCGGAATTTCAAGAGTGTACGGGTGGGTTACCGGTTTTTTTATACATTACTTAAGCCGCATTTTTGTTTATCATGCTAAGCTTTCAAGCAAAAAAATCTTCAGAGTGGTTGTTTGTTTCATGACTCACATTTAGCGAATCACGAGTTGTAAACAGCAAGATCACCTGTTGGGTCTAGTTTTGGTTTCAATTCTAGGCTTGATCTATGATTTCATTTGGTGAGTGCGTATTGGGCCTATTCGTATTTTCAAAAGATGGTACTATCAGAAGTGACTGCGCCAAAAATGAGAACACACAAGAATAATAAGTGGGGCTGAACATTGGAGTAGTGTGCCTACGTGTTTGTTACTTATTCCTTTGTATCACTTCACCTAATTCTTGCGTGGCATATTCGTATGATAATACAGTTTTCGTACGTATGGTACCATACTACAACACTGGTGCTTGACCCAGATGCAACTGTAGCAGTGTGCCCTCTCACTGCTTTCACATCACACATATATTGTTTTTCAATTACATCACTGATACCCCCCCGGCCCATCATGGGAACAGCCGAAACTCAGTCCACAGACTGAGTTGTCCCTCCCACCTTGCACCGCCATGTTTCCAACAACAATTGGCAGCAGCGGGTATATTTTGGGGGGTGAGTTATCATGAACTCGCCATCTTCTACACTGTTATACTCACCACACGTCCATTTTTTTCCAATTAAATACTTGCAGGCCTACAGGCGAAATCGCCGAAACTCAGTCCACAGACTGAGTTATCCCTCCCGCCTTGCACCGCCATGTGGCAACAACAATTGGCAGCAGTGGGTATATTTTGGGGGTGAGTTATCAAAAACTCGTCATCTTCTACACTATTATACTCACCACACATCCATTTTTTTCCAATTAAATAGTTACAGGTCTACTGGCGAAATCGTCGAAGCTCAGTCCACAGACTGAGTTAGGCATTCCGCCTTGGACCGCCGTGTTGCCAACAACAATTGGCAGCGGTGGGTATATTTGGGGGGTGAGTTATCACGAACTCGTCTTGTTTTACACTATTATACTCACGACATGTCCATTTTTTTCCAATTAAATAGTTACAGGCCTACGGGCAAAATATCCGAAGCTCAGTCCACAGACTGAGTTAGGCATTCCGCCTTGAACCGCCATGTTGCCAACAACAATTGGCAGCAGCGGGTATATTTTGGGGTAAGTTATTATGAACTCGTCTTGTTTCACACTATTATACTCACCACAAGTCTTTTTTTCATTGAAAAAAATTACAGGCCTACTCACGAAATCCCCGAAACTCAGTCCACAGACTGAGTTTGGGATTTTGCTTTGCACCGCCATGTTGCCAACGTCAATTGGCAGCGGCAGGTATAGTAAGAGAGGTGAGTTGTATTGAAAATTATTATTTGTACTCTTGTTTTGACTACATCTAATTTTCAATTATTTTATTTCAGGCCAGGCACGGGAACAGCCAAAACTCAGTCCACAGACTGAGTTTGGCATTCCGCCTTGCACCGCCGTGTTGCCAACAACAATCAGCAGAGGCATGTAAATATTTATGGTGAGTTATTGAATTCAAACTATTTTAAAATTGTTTTCATTTCAGCTTAGTTTCAATTAAATAATTAATTTTCTTTTACCTTGGTGTATGGTCCACGGTATTGTTTTTCAGCTTGGGGCTGAAATATTGCATGTGTGTCATTTTGGTGGGCGATGTGTTGGGCGGGCCCCTAAAATATGTTAATGTAGTATGTTTAATTATATTAGTGGAGATAAATTACACATACTCTATTATTGCAGTCCAACAGTAGGTAGCCCTCCGGTAACCCTCCTGTAACGTTCCGGTAACCCTCCGGTACTCTCCGGTAGCCTTCCCGTAACCTTCCGGTTACCCTCCCGTACACTTTCGGTTACCCTCCCGTACACTTCCGGTATGCCACCGGTAAACATTTTTTTAGCTACTAAGTAATGCAGTTATAGCCACTACTTAGATTGATATCGATTCTAAGACTTACTGAGAAGTCTGTTTTCCTGTAAAAAAGTACCAAAAATTCCTATCATACGTAGAAATAAATCCGAAAGCTCCTTTTGGTCTCTAATTTCCGATAACCTCCCGGTAGACTCCGGTAGCCCTCCCGTACACTAGTTTACCGGAGGATTACAGAAGTGTACCAGGAGGTTACCAGAAGATGCCATTGCGGGGGCTCCAGTAACCTCCCCGTACACTCGAGTGTACAGGGAGGTTACAGGTGTTTTTCGTTTGCAGTGAACCCCCGTGAGGGTTCTGATGTGTTAATGAAACTAGCCCAAAGTAACCTAAACCATGATGTAACCTGTACCCTGGGTTTAACGGTAGAGAGTAATGGGACTTAATTTGGTGATTCAAAAATTTTGATGCCAATCTAGCTTCCAGGTTGAACCTGCAAAAACCTAGTGCCAATTAGTGTGGCTTAAGGCCGAAACTAGTGCCATCCAGTTGGAACCACAGCATAAGCCGATTATTGGAAACACTGGTGTATGAGTAACACTGGGCAAGTCTTGCTGACATTTGTCTTTTCAAGTATTTAATCCACTCAAATGGAGCTAAAACCCTCAAGAATAGTTTCCCCTTCATGCCAGCAATGTGCCCATATGTATTGCTCCCCATTGCTTGGGATTGTTGCCAAGAAACCTCTGCTTCTGTCAGAAGTCACCACACAACTCATGTACATGGTGGAGGGGTGGACAGCATGGATAAGAAAGGCAGTCAAATTGGTGGGAGGAGAAATTATTGCTACCTCCATGTAATAGGGTATGTTGTTTAGATAACAATAATTTTTCACCATGTTAGATTCACTAGCTTCAGAAAAATTATAAGTAATACTCAAATGTGTCTTTCGGCATTTGTGTTTCTTATAATCCGGCTGATACTGCTGTGCCATCTAGTTGGAACTAGTGCGATCTAGTTCCATGTCTACACAACCGTAACAGTTGAATCGTAGTCAAGTAGTTCCACCTAGTGCCATCTAGTACCACCTATACCAAAAATGGCGGAACTATTGACACCACCTTATATCTCGGTGCATAAGATCCACAAAATGTCAACAGATACATTAGTACATATCTTATAATTCTTGCAAAGCTAGCAGTGCTAACAAGAGAAAAATTAATGGTATCTTTCCTATTTACTTTGAGGTCCTGTTATAGTACCATATTGTTCCTCCCACCATATCAATATTACTTCACTCGCTTGGCTATGTTACACACCCCTCCAACATGTGCTCGAGATGTGTGGTGAATTACGCCAACATTGGAGCTTTCTCGGCAACCATGTGGAGTCACAGAGAGCAACCCACATGGGTGTGTTGCTGTGACAAAAGTGATTCTAATGATAAAGGTTTTAGAACATCTGAGGTCGTTTAACGAGGTGAAAAATACAAATGTCAACAAAATTGGAAAAAAACATATGTTATAATCCATGGGATCTTTTGGACCGAGATATATAGTAGTTGGAACTACGTGGCACTACTTGGCACAACATGAAACTAATTGGAATTACTCTTCGCACTACTCTTCTGATTGGGGTTTTTGTGGGTTTAATATAATTTTGGCATCAAGGAATGTAGTTCATCTCCAAAAACTTGAGTCATCTATGCGAGATGGAGTACAAATTATTTTGATAGACCCCAACAATATTAGGAAAAACAAAGGTATCATGATGAGAAAAAGATGAATTGCGTAAAAGGAATGGCAAAATCCTGTATCTTGCTTGAGCTCTCCCAACATTCCTAAATAAACAAACACTAAAACTCTATTCACTTTTTATGCCATTTTCTGACATCTAGGTAGCACATTTCTAAACTTGAACTAGGTATTTCTTAGCTGTTTCTAAACTAATTCCCTTGAAAGGGGGTCGTGACTCTGGTATACGGAACTGCTCATTTCTATCCTATTGTCCTATTTCAGAAACAGAGTGCTTTCTAAGGTTGGATGTCTAATGAGCTTGAACAGTGTGTTTGGAGGCATTGCACAAAAGTCAACTTCAAAAGATTTGTTCCCTCTTTACATCTCTGCAAGTTGAACCTCGAAAGATGTCATTGTGTCTGGTCAACTTTCATATTGGGTACTGGTGTTGAATTGTGTAGTACTGCAGAATCCAGTAGCAGCAAGAAATCTTCCTTCAATTATGAAACACATCACGTCCTCACTAGGTTGCAAATTCCCCAGTAATTCCCCAGGAATTACTGATTACCGGGTAATATTGCCTTTTTTTGGAGCAAAGGTGGTTCCCCTCTATGTGAAATTACTGTGTTTTCGGCACGGAAGATTTTTGGGTAATTGGACGGTAACAGTATGATTTAGACGTAGTAATGTCTAAATGGGCCGGAGTAAAGTTTGTGTCAGATTCAAGATATCCAGAACATTGTCTGTCTGTCCCTCATTAATACGCACGTTGATTGTGACAGATGCTTTCATTTTCACACTGCTGCGCTCTCATTTCCCCATCCATTGTTCTGCCCTACCATGAGAATTATTGCGGCCGTGACATAATTCAGGCCGTTCCTCTGTAACTGCTGGTAGCCTACAAACGCGCCTTGCACCGGATTGTTGCTGTTGTTGCAGCGCACATATCGAGTAGTAAGAAGGTAATTTTACTTTTTGATTGTTGCGCAGAAATATCTGTTTTCGCCGCGGCAGCCGCCACTGTCACTGCCCGTTCCGTGCGTTCCTCTGATTCCGCTTGCCATTTCCCCCCCAATCAAAGCAAATTACGGCGCAATCAAGGGGGTGCTGGATCCCCCTGTCTTTTATTTGGGTAAGTTAACTACCGTAATTACTGATGTATAAGAACCACCAAATGTCCGGTCATTTTCAAAAGATAAAATAAGTGGTTCTTATACTACGAATGAAGTTAGTCTCCCTACCGCGATGAAAAAATAAACGTATCTGAAAAAATTACCCTATTTACTTGGAGGTAGCCACTATGTACCCTTTCAACCATTGCTCGTCCGTGTGATGTGTGTGTTTGTTGTGAGCGTGATGTGTGGTGAGTTTTCGGTCATAGTGCTGTAACTCAGTGAATAATGGGACCCATGTGGACCTAAACATATGGGCGTGTTGTTCCCGATGAGGAGAATCTAAATGACCAATGTTTAGAGTCAACAGAGTGTGTTAATTGACCGAAACGGAAAATGTCCGTCAAAATGGGTCATTTTGCAGTGGTGGTTCTTATACACCAGTAATTACGGTATTTGTGTTAGTCTTCCCTCATATTTCTTGACCATTGACGCTGACAACTTCTTACGCAAAACCATCTGCAGCCAAGATTACTACAAGCAACATCCCAAGGAAGCTGAGGACATTGAGCTCAGGATATACACAGATGATGGAATTGTTGATGAGTTGACCGAGAAGGAGGCAGTTCAAGCAGGAGAGTCCACAAAGAGGAAGAAGTACAATGTAATGGAGACCAGTAAGGCTAGCAGGAAGAGGAGTCCGAAATAGTTGTTTGTTTGATTAGTGCTTTTTCCCCACAATTGGCCTTGGTGGGTGGGGTTTTCTCAGCACTATTTAGTCTAGTTGTAATACTATCTAGAGTGATATTGAAAATTCTATGACGACATTACTTCGAAGTAATTGGGTAATTTCTTTAAGATTACAGTGAGTTACTGTCACATTACTGTAATACTGTAAACTTCAAAGATGTCAACAAAGTAAACTACAGTAAAGTAAAGCAAAGAGCAATACAGTAATCATATCAAATATTGGCAGTAATGTTACTTCCAGAAAGGCAACGAGACTCCCACCACGGATGTGACACAGTGTGACTTCACAAAATGAGACTCCTACCAAAGAATTACCGGGGAACATACAGTAATTACTGGGGAATTACTGCGATTACTGGGGAAGTTATTTTTTGGGGGTTTTGGTGACAGTAACAAAAACAGTAATTTGCAACCTAGCATCCTCATTTTGAACTAAATCTGTTTGTCACAATGAAGCTCGCACATACATGTCTTTTGGTTCTGAAGTATATAATAAGGACAAAACATGTGTTTGTAAGTTCGTGGTATCATGAGATGTGATGATGCATGATTCATGCTAAGGATCATTATATTCATCAGCATTGCATCCCATGCTGCTCCTTGTTGAGAATAGAAATAGGCCTTTAGTGGTGAGTTTGTGCAACCGGCAATGATCAGGCCATGAATACCTTGACGGGATTTGACATGCCTGACCTAAGCTGGAAGTAGTTGAAAAGTAATTGTAGGTAAAGAAGTAGAAAAGGTGTTCCAGTTGATTGGAGACTATTTTATGAGCTATTGAAATGATCAACAAATGAGGATTGCCCAATGGTGATCCTCTCAATTTTACCATGTAAATCATGTAATTAACAAGTAGAATATTGGAGGCTAGTGTGTCCATATTTTCAGAGAAGCTCTCACACTGCAAATTTGCCAGTTGAGAAAGTATCACACTTTCAGGCTTTTTGAGCAGTTGAGCCTTGTCAACTGCTTTACTTGACTTGTTGTTTCTGAGGTTTATACCTGCTAGGTCTGTACCTCAAATATATTCTTTCTGAGAAGGTCATGAGTTGGACTGTTGTATACTTCCCCTTCAGTGGGAATAGTATTTGTGCCCATGGCCTGAAAGTGGGGCATGTTTGGGTCAGGGTACCAGTAGGTATCCTTGGCTCATGTCACTCGTCCCCACGAATGGAGAAATAAGGTGTTAATGCACACGAAAATATAAAACCTCCTGAGGAAAAAGTAACCTCTGGTAGGAAAGATGGTGTAGCATGTGACAAAGCGTAAGTGTTATGTGGAGAGAGGGGATATATTACAGAGGTTATTTTATTCAAAATATGGTGTAACTCTCCTGATGTTTAATCCGTGGCTAGTTTTAATTTTCTTTACATCTATTTGATTTTACCTGGTACTACCGGACCCAACACTTCAGGATGAGTCGGAATCGCTGTCACTTTCTTGGCGACGGCGACGTTTCTTGCCTTTTTGTTGGCTTTCTTGAGAGACTTCTCAAGTTTCTCCATACAAGCCAAGACCTGGGGGTAGGACTTCTTGGGGCAGCTGTCCTCGGACTTTTGTGCAGCTTGCCGAAAGTACATCGCGGAGTTCCGTCTTTGTTGTAACAGCGACACTCCAGCGTATATGGGTGCGTTTCCATGCTTGTTGCATATTCTGCGCAGTTCTTGTCTATTCTTGGGAATTCGCGTGCGCCTAGCTAACTTCTTGGAGGGCTGTTCAGCTCCTTTGGCCTTTGCAGGCTTAGAAGACGACTGCCTCTCATCCACTGGGTGCGCCACCTCAATTCGCTCAAGAATGAGCAATAGTGGTTTAACCCCTTTGGGATAGCACTTTTCAAGCAAGTGGTACTGGTCCTGCCACTTCAACGGACACATGCCAATATATGGCATGCAAGTTCAGCGTCAGTGAAGGAGTAGACCTGTTGGGTCATCGTACTTGCACTCGGGCTGTAGTACAAACACAGGAGGTCTTCCACGTAGTTGTTCAGCTGCATCACGCACTGCACAAACTGATGCACCAACCTTGTTGGGCTTCTTGGCAATTTGAAATTTAGAATTTCAAATTTTCACCTGCGTCATGTGCTGAAACACATTGGAGGTGGAGTAACTGGCACCTGAATGACTCGGACGTCTTGCCCGGTGACTTCTTCCCTTTGACTCGAAGATGTTGTGGAAGGCACTTGACTCCGTCTGCTCCTTGACAATTAAGTCCCAGGGCTGACGCGCCTCCTCAGTGAGAAGGTTGGCGAGTTGAAAACTTCTAGGCCGAGTCGGTCATTTTGTCCTTACATGCAGCATGTCGGCCTTGAGGGGAGAGTGACTCTGTGGTCTTTTTCTTTTCTCTTTCTCCGTCCTGAGGGGTCATCGGCAAGTTCACGTGAACAGCCTTCCAATCACCTTTTTTCGACTCATATGCCTTTCGCATCGCCGCAGGGGGAATTAGCCCCATTTTCTTGGCGCTGCACGCCTTGTTCACGCAGCAGTACAAACTGCTCGTTGGTACCGTGGTCGGACCAAACCGTGATTGGGTTTCTGACCCATTGCGAGGTGCCTTGAGGTCTCAGCTTGAGGTCCAAAGCTTCTTGGACTGGGTCCTGATCCGGCACATAACAGGGGCTTTCTTGCCACCTCTTCCGCTTGCACTCTTGGTTCTTAAGCCCAATAGGGGCCATCTTCAGCAGACATTCTTGAGAGGGCTGCTCCCAGACTGTTCCAAGGAAAAGGTCTTGTAGAGATTTGTGGCGGTTCGCACTCGGAGACACAATTGGCACGAATCTTGTTGGTGGCGGGATCCGCGAAGCGCAGACGTGGTGCTACTTTACCGGGCGCCGAAGGCGGTGGCTTGGCAAGTGAACACGTGGTTGCTGAACGCTGGACTGGCGGAGGACAGACGCGACGGTGTTGAAAGCACGTGGTCAGCTCGACGGTGAAGGACGGTCGAAAGCCATGCGATGGACAGTCCGCCCCAGGTTATCAATTGATAGTGACCTAAGCCAGAAAGTATTTAAAAATCTTATTGTAGACTTTGCTGACTTTGTTTTATGAGCTTAACACTACTGTACAAGTGATGAATGAGATACTAGTTATCTCATGCATAAAAACACAAATGATCATGGGAGAGATTGGCAGTGATTTGTGGCAGTTCCATGACTGGCCCATATTCAACTGCCCAAAAGGAACTGTCCTATGTGAAGGTTCCTGAGAAGGAACACCTCTATTGTATATTCAACTGAAGAAACACCTACAATGTGTATGGTGGTTTCTTGAGAAGAGCAATCCTGTTTGGATATGATTTCTGAGAAACTCATATCTTATGACTTTTGAGTCCTTCCTCTATGTCAAACAATGCAAAGGAGACTCATGGAGTTCCACCTGGAATCTCCAGATTCTTGGCCTATGTCACAGACGGAACCAAATTAGTTAGGTGTTTCGTCTGATGACACAGATCAGCGGTATGTTCAAATACAGACGTGAATATAAGACAAAAGGTATCCCATTTTGCTTCCAACCGGACCGGAGGTTGTTTTAAACTCAACTTACAAATTAACATTTGCTACGTATATATTAACCCTCCAACACAGTGTTGCACAATTGTGAGTTAACTAGCCATAAATCTGCGCTAGTTGTTTCATAAACAAGATATAGATTTACGGCTAGTTAAACGATTTTTGCCAATTATTACCTACATATTTACCTATCTATCTCTACTTACCATGTTTAAGAGGGGTACTTCAATTGGAACCACCTTCCACATGGGATTTTTTTCTTTTGTATGGTGAAAGCATGGCAACGGTGCTAATTGTGTTTGCCTAAATAATGAATATATTCTTGGTGGGGGTCTATTGTGCTAATTTTTCACGAGGAATCGATCGGTGACGTCAGATTGACTCAGAAGTGGGTGGAAGCGGGCGAAATCGCAATTTCGAGTTAACTAGTGTCGGTTTTACGGCTAGTTTATTAACTAGTATCACTTTTATGGCTAGTTACGTTGGAGGGTTAAAAAACCGTCACCTCTGAATGGTGCAAAGGCTCTGCGGTATGCAATGCTGTAACAGAACCTATGGATAGGGGTTTCAAGTCCCTCTTTTGTCAATTTGCATTTGCGTGGTGTTGTCATACGGAACCTAGTTTACCAGTGTGAACATGTGAATTAATTTTTCTCTAAGACTTTTTTAGTGATTTCGTCTGACGAAATGTGTTTTTGCCTGGTAAAATTTGAATTTGTTTTAAATCTAGTTGATACCTTTTCTTGAAAATGGTAACTGACAAAAATGCTTTGTCTGACAAAGCTTAGTTGCAATTTACCCTTTACCCGGTAAAAAACTTTGGTGAGGGAACAGGTAATAATGTGAATTCCCTGGTAAAATCCGGTATATTACCCGGGAAAACATATTAGGTAAGTTACCCAATGTTACCCGAGGGGTACCTGGGGGAACCCTTTTACCAAAGTAAATGGGTAAAATTGAAAATTACCCGGATGGTTGCACTGGTACAGTGTCAGAAGCCATACTGAACTCACAAAAACTCCTTTGAAAACTACACTTAGCTCAATATGCTACTTCAGAAACAAACACTTTAACTTATTAAACTAGTCTTAATCTTCTCCGTCCTCTTCAACCTCTACTTCATTGTCTCCCTCTTTCACCATCCTCACATTCAGATCTTCTGGCTGTGTTGTGTTCTTGATAAGCTCAATCAATACTCCATAATGGCCAAAGGCTCCAACTTATCATCATCATCTCCGTCACCTATATAATCTGGTGGCGCAGCCATTGCATGCCACCCTTCCCTCCTTATCCACTTCAATTTAGTAGAGGACACTCTCATGTGAACAACTGGATCAACATCGATATTATCAAACACCATCCCGCCATATTTGTTGAGTAGTCTTATCCTCATCACGGACCCATTGTCCATCACATTCTCCCAATCCTCAATCCAACACTTGAAGAGTCTTCGTGGACCCACCAGCTTCTTTAGCTCTTCCACATCAACACCCCACTTAAGAAGCCCCAATTCAAACTGTTCATCCGCATCTCCCCAACAGGCATCTTTACTCAAGCAATCAGACATTTCATGCTCCGCCCTCATGATCCAAAGTGATGAGTACACTCAGGGGCAAATGATGAAGGCAGCACACCACAAACTCACTTTTACTACTTCAATCTTTGCAATGTCTTCTAAGACAAGGGGCAGTACATGTTCCAGCCCGTGAACTGCATGATGCGCCCCCCCCCCAACTGAAAATTAGATCCACCAGCAAAGAACACAATGTCAGTCCTCTCCTTCAACATATCCAACTTCTCGAGTAGCGGAAGAAACAAGCTTGAAATATATGTACTATCTTTCTTTTGGCCCTCCAATAATCTGCTGGTACAGTCAACAATGTGAACAAGCATTTCAGGCACATGAAATGATGAAGCAAACAAAGTGACAAGTGGGCACTTATGTATTGTCGCGGCATCTTCAAAAACAGCCACACCAAAGACATCTGTATCGACCATCAGCTCTGCAAATCCATGTTCGAGCTCTACCTTGTTAGACAGGTCAAGCATGTCTCCGGCAAGAGTCATTCTCGTTGGTGCCTTGTATCCCATTGGCACAAACCTTGCAATATCAAGCACACGTTGGAAATATGGACACTCTCCAAATGAGAATGGGAGAGCCTTGTAATACACCACGTTTGCAATTGCAGAGTCCAGGTCGACACTGTTAGAGGCTACAATTGAGTTATTGGAAAAGGTGGATAAAACATCAATTTGACGCTGAACTCGACTGGCCGAAGCAGGAGTAGTGAGCTCACTTGATGCCACACTCAGCGATGCGTTCATCAAAGCAAATCCGGAGCTTGACTTGGCCTTCTTTGCAGCCCAATCTTCAGATACTGACAATTGTGATGCCAGGATATCATCCACCACAAGGTCAGAGCCATGCTTTGCCACCTGCTTCTAATTCTGTTTCTTCATCAGGAGAGCACCAAAAAGATCAATCTTGGCTTGGGAGGCAACACCACGGCAGGGCTTTAGGTGTTGTGCAACACAATGAGATAGGCCAAGAATCAGCCTTTTTTGTACCCCTGTGTACAAAACCTAAATAGGAGCATGAATCAGCCTTTTTTGTACCCCTGTGTACAAAACCTAAATAGTAGCATTCTCAGGACCCCAAGTAGGAGAGTCCACCTCCCGACGGCATGGACTCCCCAACATGGAAGTTCAGAACCCCAAACAAGAGAATACCCTGGAGGAAGATCTAAGCATCTATCAGAAGGGTATGAACGTACCATATTGTGTAGAAACCTACACCATCATCGTTTGCATCGTTTGGACTGGAGTGCAGTTCCACTGCCCATCCTCACAATAGTACAAAATATAGCTCATAAAATCAAATCTTCGACACCTGTCGAAACTACCTATAATTTTTGCGTGATATTTTTTACGGCAATTTTCAACTCAGGTCACTATCTATAGATAACCGTGGTGCGACCTTCGTGCACGAAGCCATCGACATCCAAACCTTCCGACACGAGGTACGCTAACAATTTTTTATAGCGGCGGCAATTTTAACTTTTCGCACCAGCGATACGTTTTTTTGCACGATCGACGATTTATCCAAAATCGGCTACGCGATCAACGAATTCCTACGGTTTCGCAATCTACGAGCTCTCCAAAATAATCCCGCAATCAGCGAGCATCAGCGATAAACTTCGAGCAATCGACTTCTGCAATCGGGATTCCTACGAGTTGGATTAATTTCGTGATCGAGAATTCTCGTGAAATAGTTGGAAGCAAGACTTTCAAGAAATAAAAGCCAACGAAGAAAAATTTAAAAATAAAAAATAAAAATTCTTTTTCGAGCTAACCTCAACAGGGCACCCAAGACCTTCTTCAAGGCCTTGTTTTATAATACGCCCCTTGGCGAGGCAATTAAGAGGATGTCGACCAGCAAATCAAGCCCAGAAGGACTCAAGCCACAGGAGTGTGAACGGAGTTCAGGGAGGTCTAAGCCACCCATTTCCTACATTCCCACTGCCATGGACACCCGAAGGTAATCAACAAAATCAAGGTCTCCAACAAAATGACCTTGTCTGTCACCGTCTTCGACGAGGAAATCCTGAACAGTTCCTCAACCATGTCCAGACCTCGATGGAAATAATTTCCCAGAGAGGCTTAGACACGGACTACGGGAAGCCTGTAAGGCAGATGCAAAGGCTGAGGCAAAACTGACTGCGGCCACTGCGGCCAAAGCCAAGTTCAAAGGGACGGATGAAAATTCCCCGTCCTCCAGTCGTGGAACAAAGCAACTGCTGCTAAAATCCACACCAGTGAGGCCCTAGTGTCCGCTGGCCAAGCGATCTTCCTGCAGTACTCCACTCAATTGTCGGAGACTGCCCGTCGTCCTTGGACCACCATCGTTGGGGAGCAAATCAATTGCGAACCCTGGACAGATGTGTATGGGACCGAGCATCCCACAAAACGCCCGGCATCTTGGACCTCCTTTCAGGAATGTGTCCAGTTGCACCTGCAGACCGTCTTCAGGACTGATGCAGCAGAGCAGGAACGTTTCTACATCAGCAATGGGCTGAAGAAACCAAACAGGGTACCCACCAGGGACTTTGTGCAGAGGATCCAGCGCCTTAACGGGTATGTGGAACTCTTGCCGTGCCTGTTTTACTCTTCAAAGGCTGCAAAGTCTACGAAAGTATGCGGGCCATTTGATGATGCCGACTTGGCAAGCCACATCCTCAGGATGGTTCCTAGGAACTGGCAGGACCAATATGAGCTCAGTGGAGCTTTGGTACCACAGAGTGTCAGGGAACTTCTCGAAGTCCTTGAACGCATCGAGAAGGCCTACCCCACCGAGAAGGTTGGAGAAGGACCCAAGACCGTAGCCAAGGCTAACGACTCATCTAGGAAGAAGATGGTCTCTTTTAGTGACCGGATTCAAGAAGGCGTCGCACAGAGAAGTACTGTTCTCTCTGCAAGAAACATGGGGGCGCACATACCACCCACAACACTCGGATTGCGGAAGTATGACTCAATGGGACCCCGAAGTCAAGCTTCAAGGGGAGAAAACCAAATGGAAACTCTCGTGGACATAGAGACCTGCTCGAGGAGGAAGTAGCTATGCGCAGCTATCCGCTAAAATCGACAAACTTACCAAGTCCAACAAGAAAATGAAAAGCAGCTATCGGAAAAAAGCGTAAGCATCACGACATGAGTGACAGTGATGATTCAGACTCATCTTGAGATGATGGGTTGGGGAGTACTAAGAAATTGTGTAGTAAAATCGATTGTAATGAAATGATGAACACTTATCTTAGTCCGATTAAAACTTCCCCATGTGCCAACATAACATTTTCTGGTTCAAACAAGACATGTTCGAACCTGGCAGAAGACCTAGGAAATCTTCCAGTCAACCTTACACAGAGTGAAACAATAACCAAATTGTCGGACCCGAACTGTCGGGTGACCTTTTCAATAGTGTGAACCCCTTTGACAGGTAAAGAAGGGCAGGTCACTACTGTAGTAGCACAAGCACGCTATAAAGCGACTGAAAATCCAGCCCGTAAGAATATCGAACACTCTACAGGGCGTCGTACCAGTAACACAGTCATCAGGATCCTACTAGACAGTGGATCTGATGGTGATCTCCTGTTCCATGCAAAGGGAACGGAGAAAGCGCTTTCCCTACTTGACTAGGCAGGTGCCAAAGTCTTGGCGCACGTCGAATGGGAGCTTCCTAACCAAAGGAAGGAGCGAAGTCAACTTAAAGTTCTTTGAGTATTCGAACAGTAAGGAGTACACAGTGACTCCTGGCGTAGTAGAGTATGATAAGAAAAGATGGCTAAGCCAGCGTTCGACCTCATTCTTGGATGTCAAACCATGAAAGAGCTCGGAATTGTTCTAGATTTTCGAACAAAAGAAATAACCATTGATCACATCATTTTGCCAATGAGAGACATCAATAGTCTGACCTCATCAAACTTGGATAAAGCCTGGGCTGTTAACAACAGCATGGCAAATGAACCGCAAAGTACGCAGGAAGCGACACAGCGGGTAGTTAAAATCCTAGATGCAAATTATAAAAAGGCAGACCTCCAATCAATTGTTAGCACCAATTGTACTCACCTAAGTCTCCAAGACCAAAACTTCGTTGCTGGAGTTACTCACAGAATTTGAGGAACTTTTGACGGAACACTAGGTGATTGGAACACAGAGCCTGTGTCCTTCGAACTTACGGAGGCGCAAAGCCATATCATGGCAAGGCATACCCAGTACCAAAATCTCGCAAAGAAACAACTATCAAAGAACTGAATAGATTATGCGAACTGGGAGTGGTAGAGTTTCAGCCCGAATCGGAATGGGCGTCACCATCATTTATCACTGGAAAACAAGGCGGAACTGTGCGCTTTCTCACTGATTTTAGAGAAGTAAATAAGCGACTAGTTCGAAAGCCGTTTCCATTACCCAAAATCAGTACAGTCCTGCAAGAGCTAGAAGGATTTACCTATGCTACAACCCTAGATTTAAACATGGGTTATTATACCATTAGACTGGATCCCGATTCATCCAAAATATGTACCCTCATTTTCCCATGGGGCAAGTATTCCTACCTCCGTTTGCCAATGGGCATCGCAGAGTTCACCAGACATCTTTCAAGCAAAAATGTCAACACTAATGGGAGTCTTAGAGTTCGTGCGAGCTTACCTTGATGATTTGTTATGCATCACAAAGGCAAACCTGGAAGACCACCTTGACAAATTGAAAATGGTGCTTACCAGGCTACGCGAGGCGGGCTTGCGAATCAACGCCGAAAGTCGTCATTCTGCACCTTTGAAACAGAATATCTAGGTTATACCCTCACACGAACAGGGATTAAACCACAGCAGAAAAAGGTACAAGCGATTCTCGCGATTTCATCGCCGAAAAATGTCAAAGACCTCCGTAAGTTCCTGGGCATGGTCCAGTACTTTAGAGATCTTTGGGCAAGGCGCAGCAAAGTGCTTGCCCCACTCACCTCACTGGTAGGAGAGTGCGGTCACACCAAGGTCACCAGAGCCAACAAGACAGAAGCGTCCATGGTACTGGGACACGGTGCATCAAAAAGCATTCGATGGCGTTAAGACTTCAATTGCCAAGGATGTAGTCTTAGCCTATCCCGATTATTCAATGGAATTTGAGATATATACTGATGCCTCGTCTAAACAACTTGGATCAGTTATCACCCAGGGTAATAGGCCCCTTGCGTTCTTCAGCAGGAAGCTGTCGACAACGCAACAGAAGTACAGCGTGACCGAACTAGAACTACTGGCCATAGTGGAAACACTCAAGGAGTTCAAAGGCATGTTGTGGGGACAAAGATTAAAAGTCTACACAGACCATAAAAATCTAATCCAAGACGCCCTCGGATTAACCTCTGACCGTGTCTACCGATGGAGATTGCTCCTCGAGGAATTTGGCCCGAAATTGTTTACATTAAAGGCATACATAACACTGTTGCCGACGCCATCTCTCGCTTAGACATCGGACCAATACCGAGTGAGCACGAGAACTGGATGGCGTTCACCAAATGCTGGTGTCATTACACCATGCAAGAAGAGAGTGCGATAGACACCTCTGCATACCAAGAGGAAATGAATCTGGTATTTGCAAACCGCAGCGAAGAAGATGTAATCTACCCGTTAAC
This sequence comes from Cyclotella cryptica, assembly GCA_013187285.1. Classification (NCBI taxonomy): domain Eukaryota; phylum Bacillariophyta; class Thalassiosirophyceae; order Thalassiosirales; family Thalassiosiraceae; genus Cyclotella; species Cyclotella cryptica. Next base: position 63,223 of record JABMIG010000187.1, read on the forward strand.
AGTACGAGAGATTGCAGAAGCACAAAAGCTTGATGCCAGCTTGAAGGCGTTGAAAGACCAGTACTCGACACAATTGGTCGAAAGTACACATCTCCTATGTAAGGAAGGAAAAATGGTCATTCCAAAAGATCTTCAACACCGTGCAGTTAGTTGGTACCACCACTATCTACAGCACCCTGGACACACTAGACTCGAAGAAACCCTTCGTGCTGCGATGTACTGGAAAGGTATGCGAAATACCGTCCGTAAATATGTCAAAAACTGTCATGCATGCCAAGTCAACAAGAGGCATAAGCATAAGTACGGGAAACTCCCTACTAAATTCGCCATCACAAACCCTTGGGATGTACTATGTGTGGACCTTATTGGCCCGTATACAATCAAAGGTAAAGATGGGACAGTAATTGATTTCATGTGTCTGACTATGATTGACCCAGCTTCTAGCTGGTTTGAAATAGTTGAACTACCGGTAATCACTGAGGCGATTATTCCCCTGGATACAAAAGGGCGGAAGGGTAAAAAGACCCATGAGGAACCTAAGTTAGCATACTTTGATAAGTCATCAGCAATGATCAGCAACTTAGTGAACAAGACCTGGTTTAGTAGGTATCCACGTTGTCAATACATAATTTATGACAATGGAAGCGAATTCAAACTTCACTTCAAAGCCCTATGTGACTCATATGGGATCACGAGTAAGCCTACCAGTGTCAAGAATCCACAAGCGAATGCAATTCTAGAACGAGTGCATCAGGTGATATCATCTATGCTCCGAACAGCTGAAATAGACATGGCCCCTTCAGTAGAGACAAGCGATATAGACAAGTTCGTGACGAACGTCGCTTGGGCCATTCGCTCAACATACCACACAGTACTAAAAGCCTCCCCAGGTGCAGCCATCTTTGGACGGGACATGTTGTTCGACATCCCCTTCCTGGCCGACTGGAATAAAATTGGAGAATATAGGCAACACCAAACAGACCAAAACACAGAACGAGAAAATAGCTCACGTCGTGATTGGGACTACAAAGTTGGTGATCAAGTACTTCTTAGAAAAGATGGTATACTCCGCAAAGGTGAAAGTAGATATGAAAGTGATCCTTGGACTATCACATCAGTTCATACAAATGGCACCATCAGGATTCAACGGAACCAAATCAGAAAGACTGAATATACGAAGAGTTACACCTTTTTTAACAACCAAACTTAAAACCGTATTAAATGTCAGTTTCAAAGCGACAAAACGGACTCTCCCTCTTCAAACAACACTTACTCGTTACACATGTTTAACAAACTCTTTAGTTCGTTATTGTTACTCTCATGAGAACCCATTTTTTCACCTAAAAACACTTAGGTTTTTGGTTCCTTTTACCTGATACTCCATTCGTGGGGCGAGTGACATAGGCCAAGAATCAGCCATTTTTGTACCCCAGGGTACAAAACCTAAATAGAGCATGAATCAGCCTTTTTGTACCCCTGGGTACAAAACCTAAATAGGAGCATTCTCAGGACCCCAAGTAGGAGAGTCCACCTCCCGACGGCATGGACTCCCCAACATGGAAGTTCAGAACCCCAAATAAGAGAGCACTCTTTTGGAAGATCTAAACATCTTTCAGAAGGGTATAGACATACCATATTGTGTAGAAGTCTACACAATGTTCGTTTGCATCGTTTGGACTGGAGTGCAGTTCCACTGCCTTTCCATCCTCACAATAGCACAAAATATAGCTCATAAAATCAATTCTTCGACACCTGTCAAAACTACCTATAATTTTCGCGTGATATTTTTTACGACGATTTTCAGCTCAGGTCACTGCTTAAAAAAGGGAAGAAACAAATTACTTCTGTTTTTTTTAATAAATAGTTTTTTTAGATTTTAATAGGTCCCCCCCCCCTCCGGGGTCCCCCCCCCCCCCCCCCCCAGACCGCAAATTTGGTTTGCAAAAGCATGGTGATCCTCCTGTCTCCTCTGCCCAAGACCTGTCAAGCACAATCTCTTCAAACAGTCAACTCGACTGTTTGGCCCGTCACCGCTTGTCAGAGACTTCTCGCCGTGACAATATTACTGTCAACGGCTCGCAAAGCACGGCCGAAACTGTCTCTCTCATCTCACCCTGTTGGTATTGTTTATTCTTCATTCCATCCTGCGACAAAATCATCCATCGCAACTTTTATATGCTGCTTTTCAGATTCAGACCCCAAATGTATTTTGCAAAAGATTGAGAATCAGAAGTAGAGTGGAATGATGTCCATTATTAACTGGATTGGGTCAATTTTATAGATGATTCATCAGATATGCTCTCTCACCATGACCATGCAAAGGACGACAGCAAGATGGAGTTTATTGAAAGATGTCTGGAGAGTGGTTCCTACGATGATAACACAGATGCTGGCATTGATGCATGAAACTCCAATTATTGATCATATTGATGTGAAATGGGGAAGTGGAAAGACTTGCAATGCACAAAACAAGAGGATACCAAATATCATGAAGCTTAGCTATCATGAATGAAAACACAACAAGTGGGCTTGTCATTACTCGAATGGTTCAACTGAAAAAGAGGGTGCCAAATATATTGAAACTGAGCTTTCTGGGTATTATTGTTTTAGTGCTGAATCATAATTGAAATCATAAATATGGACTGAATTGTAAATTTGAGTTAATTTATTGTCAGCGGAGGTAGATGAACAAGCAACATTGTGTTTTTAAGAGCGCCAATCATGCTTTCAGCTACGTCTGTTGCCACTGTCGGAGCCATTCAAGCTGTGACTACGAGTTCATCTTCTTTGCCTCTCCTCATCACTACTTTGTGAATAGCTGTGGCTGCTGGTCTGCCATTTCTGTGGTTGCGGCAAGTAATGATAATTGGAGTTATGGTACTCGGTAAGGAATCTTGTTTTCAACCTTGCGTTGCTGCCTGTGTCTTCCAACAATGTGGAGACACTTTATGTTTAAACCTACAACTTCCTCTGTTTCTACGAATTGCATTCAGTTTAGCTCACTACACAAAATCTTGCAACGGCTGCTGGTAATTACTTTCGTCGATATTTTCTCGCCAAATATTCCGTTGAAGGTTTATTCTCTATGCGCTTCCTTCGTTCCAAATTTTCCCGATCTTCCCCGCGCCCGTGTGACTGCTGCTATCTCTCTCTCTGAGAGAGACCATAACTGCTCCTTGCCTCTCCTCGTCAGCTCCTCGTCCAGCGACCTGGGTCAAGCATATTGTCTTCGATCGAGTTACCTCAGCAGTGCAAGAAGCAAGAGACTTAATCACGAGGATTTGTTCAAGGCCTGCGTCTAGAGCCCCCAAAGGATTTTCCATCGGCGAGAAAGCATTAAAATATAGCCATTATGACCAGGCGTACCAATGGCTTCCAAAGGCCGTTCAACCCAATGCAAATAGGCACATGGATACTTCTTCCAACACTTCTTCTTCAATTCCTCTTTTTCGCATCTCCGATACTGCCTCTTGCGGCGTCAATTCCGTGCACAGTTGCCGTCTTTACGTGTGGATTTCTGGCCGCCTTTTTTGCTTACTGTTGTTGCGCTATTGATCCCATTGACGAGAGACTGAGACGCCATTTGGCGAATCAAGAAAATGGGGGGACCAATGGCGCATCTGCTTCAAGGAACCAGAGTCTATCGAACGAGGTGTACGCAGAACCAGAAGCGGGTCCAACGAAATTCTGTTGGGTATGCGGAATAGACGTCAATGAGGTTTCTATGCATTGCAAGTTTTGTGACAAGTGTGTGGAAAATTTTGATCATCATTGTCATTGGCTCAATACATGCGTCGGGAGGTCCAACTACGATTATTTCTTTAGAACAATCGGGAGTACTTTGGCGTTAGTGCTTGCGCATGGCGGAGTGTTGGCAGGATTAGTCATTTCTTTCTTTGTTCAATATGCATCGAAGAAGTCGGGGAGCGAAATTGATCACGACAGCACTTTACAAAAATCAAACGACTGGTTTGGCGCGGAGGCCGGGATAGCAATTACAGCTGTGAACACATTGTTTCTAGTGATCGATGGGTCATGTATCTCTCTTTTGGGCCAACTCTTCTTGTTTCACATTCGGTTGCGGCGAGAAAAGATCACAACTTATGCTTATATTGTTCGAGACGGACAGCGCAAACGTGAAGCTTCGAGGGAAAAGATGCAAATGGGGCGTAAGCGAATAGTTGCCTTGAATGACGCGAAAAGAGAGGGAAAGCCGATAAGGAGATGCCTGTTGTTGGCTGCAGGATGCCCGTTTGTTGGCGAATACATTTGCAAGCCATGCGACCCCTTAAGATGTGATGACAAGAAGAGCGATAGACCGTCACAAACAGAACGGAGAGATGTAGAACAGTCTGATGAAATAGTGGATGTGCATGAGAAAGATGACGAAGAAGACGAACCGCAACAAGACAAGCAAATTGATGTTGTTGAAGTTGGAGATTGTCCTCCGTCTTCGCGTGGCGTCGGAGACAGACAATATGTTGCACTTTCCCAATCTAATAATGGAAATTCCTCCTATACGCAACAACATGGAAGTCCCGCAGAGTTTGCACCCGATGCAAGTGTTCTACAAACAGCAATGGAGCAAAGACAAGACCACAGATGCGTCGAAGAACCAGGCGAGAAGGGAATTGAGTTTATCCCAATATCATTGACGAATTCAAATGTGTAGGATGAGGTATAGTGATGAACGTCTGAATAGTGAGTTTGATAATAATATAATTTCGTGTTAAGACGTTGTACGAGTTGCATCATTAGTCCATATCAAACATCACTTGCTTCTCGCTGTTTTCTCGTTGTTGTTACTGTAATGCGATGATATTTTGGCTGAAAGTGTATCTGCCAAGATGCGTGCTCTAGGACGCCTTTGCGGATCTTGCTGGAAGCATTGACTCACTAGCTCTCGTAATGTCACATGTACAAACTCTGCACTCGCATCAGGTAGATCTGGCCGGATTCCCTTCATTATCATGCGGTGGGCTACTTTCTCTTCAAAGCCATCCCACGGCTCCCTGTCCGCCAAGAGAGTGTAGAAGATATTTCCCAAGGAGTATATGTCAACCTTTTCAGTCTCTTCAACATAAGAATACTCTTCAGGAGAACGCAAGAGAGAGGGATTTCGTTCAACAGTGAACCCACACGGTTCGCCGTCACCATTGGGCTGAGTGTTCGTTATTTTTCGTCGCATGAAGCGGCATCGATTGAAATCAGTAAGCTTGTATGAACCATCAAAATTAATGAATTGATCTGGTTTGATATCAGTGTGCACTATTGCTGCGGAAATAATCCTTCCCATGTTGTCTCTCATTGCGTCTGCATCGTGGAGATCAGCCAATGAAAGGGACACTTGATAGGCAATTCGCAATTTTTCATAGGGATCAAGTTGCCTGGCGGTGCTATCGTCGCCACTGCCTCGTCCGAGCGAACTTCTGTTTTCCGATTCCATGACCGCCATGATGTGTTCAGCAAGACGATCACCCAAGGTTCCGTCTGAAGAGTATTGGTAGAGACCTGAATTCCCACAAAATCCGTACATGTTCACAATGCTTGGCGAGGAAGTTAGTCTTTCACAGACGAGTGCATCTTTCCTATGCCTATCATAGTTCCGTTCTGTGTATTCATGTTGAAATCGTAACGTTTTCATAGCGATTTTTCTAACAAATGAGTTGTGCGTGGCAGTATCAGGGACGGACCACACATCCCGCCAATATCCGTACCATTTCATTTTTATCTTGTCGATCATGAGGGCATGAGTGATATCAAATTCATGAAAAAGATTGCATGTCGGAAAGCTCGTTAGCATCCAAGTAGCATGTTTTGGCACAACCTCACATTTCTCATCCAAAATTGGACTGACGAGTTTATCCAAGTAATCTTCCGATTTGTTGTAGATATAATATTGCTTGAACCGTTGACTCCTAGAATGGATTAACTGACGAAGCGGATCTTCTGATTTCATTTGTGTAGTCGAATGAAAAATTGCACTTCTGTATATTGGCGAGTCTTTTGATTCGGTGTTGTTATTGTAAACGGAATTGTGTAAGCTTATTCGATGAAGAGTTTCGGATGTGTAGGAAAGAAGGTATGGATCAATGCGTTCAGTGATGAAATGGTAATGAGTCCGGGATGTGATTATGCTGTCTTCTATATCTTTCGACGCGGTTCTGATTGTACGGTAATAATGAACACCGATGACTCGAGGTCTCCAATTATACCCCATTTCGCCCAATGAGCCGTATCCCTGCCTTTCTAACAGAACATTCTGACGAGATCCCTGTGCTCGTTTAGAGAACGTTGGACTAATTCGATTGGAGTTGAATCCATATTTCTTTGATGCGAAAATAGATCGATATGATAATACATCATTTGCCTCAATTGTAGGGTGCGTCATCGACAGGTACACCGGATGTTCTGGCCACGATATCAAGAATAAGATGAAAAGCCAAGAAGCGACAATTACAACGGCGGTGGCACGAATGCAAAGCGATAGCCCTAAAGGGACATCCTGCATCTTCACTTTTGAGAGGTGCCGTTTTGAGCCACACATCATTCATATTAACCGGGTAGTTTTTGATCCTGCACTTGCCTGTACTCCCATTTATATCATCGTATGCACCGGCGCTTCCTCCAGAGCAACGCCAAGGCCTCCTCTGCATCCACCACAGCGAGCACACCACACCACACAACCGCTAACAACAACATACATTCCAAAACATGCATGTTGTGAGAGTGACGAACCGGGAGAACTCCGGAAGAACTGAGCGAACACCTTAATGAAATAATAAATAATGTACATATGGTAGGTATATGTAGCTATTGATCTAGCTATCCCATCGTACCACCAAGCCTTCTTAAAAAGCGGTACTATACGTTACTCCACATAGGGGACGCACACGGAACAGCCTCTAGAGAGAGTCGTAACTTTGACTTGTAGGGGGAAAGAAGCTCGAGGCTGTCTTGAAACGCCGGACCCTTCATGAATTGGTGACTGCTGGCGATTCGAGCAGTAAATTTTGAAAGGGGAACGAAACACCATAAACGACGACAAGAACAGGGTTGGATTGATTACTGGAGTCAGCGCCAAAAATCTCAAATAATACACACCTCTATCAGTAGAAGATAATGAACGAATCGATACTATAATGAGCAACTCGGTTAGAATTACGCGAAGCAACAGGGATCATCAGCGGCGGGCACAGCGACGACAAGCAGGAGAGGGGACTGTCTTTGCAACCGCTCTCATCTCTGCCGCCATCACTCTCTCGTCCAACTCAACCTTTTGTGCACTGGCCAACGAAAGACGTCAAATAAAAGCGAACGCCTACTATTATCCTCGCAAATACTACGAACGAAATGGATTGGGTAAACCTGAGAATTTAGACTTCACAAAAGTCAGTAGAGTGAACTACGCTAGCTTTCAGACGGACGAAGCGGGAAGTATCTGGGGAACTGTAGGTCAAAAATTCCACGATAATTGTTTGAAGATTCTTCAAATCTTCACCCTTTCGATGCTCTGTCTGATACTCTTCTGTGCCTTCTTGATGGTTTAGGATTTGAATGCAGATGCTGAACTGCTGTTCGGACCAATAAATTGGAACCCCCCAGGTGAGTTCGCTTTGCCAGTTTTTTAAATGCCAATTTTGGGTTCTTACATAGCGGACATGGACACGTCATGCGTCGCAGAAAACGCAAAGAAATCCTGTTACTTCACATCACAAGATAACCTTCCGATATGCCAATATCATGATGTTGAAAAAGGGTTGATTAGGAAAGCGCACGCTACAGGCACCAAAGTTTATGCAACGATTGGTGGATATGATTTAAGTGAACCCTTTTCCACAATGGCAGCCGACCCAGAGGCGAGAAAAAATGTGAGTTGCTGTCTTTGTGCTGAATTGAGTAAAGCACTACTACTACTAAGAGTTCGCTCGTTCCTTTTTGATTCTTACCTTATCGCAAATTCAGTTCGCTCACAGATGTGCACGAATCATCACCAACTATAACTTTGATGGCATAGACATCGACTGGAGGGTGAGTCAATATTGTCTAACATGACTGTCAATGTGAACGTTTCAGCTCAAGTCGTGGAATCGAACATTTTCTCATGATTCTACGAAGTTTCCGGGATCAACGATAGATATGGCAAACTTTAGCCTTCTTTTATCTCAGATTCGAGATGAATTGGACGAGTTGAGCGCAGAATACGGCGATGAATATGGATTGACTGCGACGGTTCCCTGCAGCTCGGACAAAATCGCAAACGTAGATATTTTCTATCTCGACATCGTTTTGGATGAATTCAACTTGCTTACTGTCGACTTCCATGGTCCATGGGATGGTATAGTCGGTCCAAGTGCTCCTCTTTATGATCAAGATGGCGAGGAAGGCCGGTCAGTTGATAGTTGTGTATCGACCTATTTGGATGCTGGTGCGTCCAGAGAAAAAATCAATATAGCTCTTCCATTTTATGGACGAAGGTGGGTTTCTTTCTGTGCGTGGAATTGACTAAAACTTGTTTACAAAATATGCTCTATGTTCTCACTCTATCACCCTTTAAGTTTCTCTGGGGCATCGGCACTAGGGCAGAATTGTACAGAGAATTGGGCTGGCGACTGCAGTGATTCTGTGACATGGCAGGAGAGCGGTGGATCGCCATCATATTTCAACTTATACCAAAAACTACCGGACCTTAACATTACTTTTGACATACAGACCATGTCCTCGTTCGCACACAATGATGTTGGAATTGTCAGTTATGATGACGAGAGATCAATATGCCTGAAAACTGAGTATGTTATACAGAATGATCTCGGTGGATTTATAATACTCGAGCTAGGAGATGATCTGTTGGAAGAAAAGTCAACCCCCTTATTAGATGCAATGAACCTCAAACTCCTTAACACTGGTCTCTCCTGTAGTAGTAATGCTTTTATGGAGAGCTTATTACGACGAGCGCACATCGCTCATGAAGGCCGGGGAGACCCGATTGTAGACGAAGAAGTGAGCCAGCCTGGATATACAGACGAGCCCAAACAAGAATATCGCTACGTTTGTGGGGCCGGAGAGGGTGATGCACGTAAAAGCTGCAGCACCTTAGGACGGGAAGAAGGTTGGGAAGAGACTAGATGCGATACGGGAACATGTCCAGATGGAATGTTGTGCTTTTTGGAGATATGTGATGTTATTCCGAGATCACCGTTCGTCAAGCCTACACCAAAGGGCAAACCTAAACGGAAACCTCCTGTGCTTCCTTTTGACGATACACAAGTGTTGTCAGGAGCTGGTGCATTGGTTTCAGAAAACAAAACGAATCATTTAACAAGTGACAGTAACATGGTGTTTAGCTGTGGTCTAGATTTCCAGCATGCTGAGTCATGTGGCCAGTTGTGTCCAAATGGGCTCCCAGATTGTCCGACTGGTGAATTTTGCTTCTGGCTCGAGTGTAAAACAGATTCTGCTACATCTGGTTCGCCCTCTGAGAATTCAGACCAACCTGAAAATTCTGACATAAGTGTCTCAGAGATAACAGTCCCAAAATACAAATGCGGCCTCACAAGAGATGAAGCATTGACCTGTGCTGAAGATTGCGATAGTTCTTGGCATTGTCTGGACGGCAAAGATTGTTTTCTTGTCCAGTGCCCTTTTTAGGCTATGCACCAAAATATAATGGTCATGGTTCTTGTTCGCAAGTAACAACGCTAAATACTATTCGATCACTTATGCTCTTTTCCCTTCGTTCCTTTGATGGACAAATATTGTGATTTTTTGGAGTGTTGCCAATAAAAAATGCTAAATAATTGTTGAAAGCTTGATCAATAGTTTTTGATAGATTTCATGGTTTTACACATTCATCAGACTGAAAGGCCTTACACTACACAAAACCCCAGGATTATAAGAAACACTTATTATATGTTACAACTGGTGAGCACCTTTAAACTTCTGTTTTCTTGCATTTCAAGCCAAATTTAGATGTTATGTCACAAAGGGTTGGTTTCTCCTTGCCAAATGCAGCACGCCAATGTGCATAAGTCCCTATAACTCTGGCTGGTTGTTGAGTTATGTACTTTTGATGTAAAATTCACAACACACCACCCGCACAACACGAGATTATCACGCAAAACAACCAAAAACGCAATGCAGTGCATTTTTCTTGTGGGCTTTTTGCCAGAGGACTATGGTCGTAACTGCGATTTGTACCCATTTGGGTGCAGGAATGCCTCAATTCTCAATCATGATGATTGGGGGGTTGGTATTTGTCTCTGTTTGCGCATGATGGTGGAACACAAGCTTGTGTGTTACACAATCCACAGTGATGGTTCAGATTGTTGTTGAGTTTGTTTAAGTTTCACCACGAGGGAGAATGCGGCTGGAGATAATGGTTCCTGCTTGGATGGTGCGGTCGTGAAGATCACAGACGTCTTCACTCCAGATCATGTGAACCGATCTACGCGGCTCTTGTACCACCACAATCATGGTTATGCTTATGCTGTTGTCGTGTCTGGTAATTAAAGTAGCAATTATATTAATCACCTTTTTCAATTAAATTTAATCACCTCTTTATTTTAAACATTCCAACAGCAATTAGTGTTCCCTTTTCTAAAACCATTCGTATCCCATTTTCATCCATGCATTCCGCAAAGTTTGGGCTGGAGTCCAGAGTGCTTATATAAACATCAGCAAGTCACTCTTCAATCAAATGTCACGGGGGCCCCTTTGCCACACCATTTGCAATTCCGTCACCCTCCAACATCCAGTCCTCCCATTTTTCTCTCATTCCAGCTTTTATTGTCTTGTTTATTCCAATGTCCACCGGCTGGCACAAGTACATACAGCTGGGCAGAATGTGAATCACTTCAATCCCAAGGGATTGTATTCGATTCATGATGGACCCCACCATATGGACTTGTTATGCATCCAATATGAGTAGCAGGATGATGCCGGGTGCCTTGGAGTTCTTCCACCGAACAAGGATGAAGTCGATCCATTTGTTAATGATATCCTTGTCCGGCCACGCCTTCTTCCCATTTGTTAATGATATCCTTGTCCGGCCACGCCTTCTTCTGACAGGCGTAGTGACCGCGATCTGGATATCTTTGGAACTCGCGGGCAATGTGGCTGTTTGGAGTGCCTTTAAAGACGAGGAAAGGTGGGAGCACCTTCCCGTCTTCATACACGGTCACAGCAAGCACGATGCTTTCTGTCCGCTGCTTACGATTGGACGTGGACCATCCTCAATCCTTTTGTTTCAATCATGCCAGCATGAAACGAAAATGGAATCGGGGTCGGATCCATGTTCATGATGCCTTCTGGATCTTTCGAGGCAACCTTGTCCATGATTAACTCAATAAAGTGCCTTGATTCCTCTTTGGTCTCTATGTCGACTCAATAGGTCAGCCTGACCCTTTTCATGAAGTGCAGTGCCTTCTTTTTTGTGCTTCGAGAGATTTGTCTCTGAATGGGGGAAGCAAGCGGGACACTTCCTGACATACCATACGGGTGCTAACTTGGATCCCCTACTGCTTTGCGGTGACAAAAGTGCACAAGTCACCTCTTATGTTGTTAAGAATCCTCGGAACCTGGGATGGATCTTTTGAGCAACACAGTTGATCTTGAACGGAATGAACTTGTGCTTATTCTAAAGATCATCCACCTCCTTGAGCCTTTCTTGAAGCTTGCAAGGTAGACTTGAGAAATGCCCACGAAGGCACAGGCTTGGTGACAAGAAACTTTGTGAGACGCCTGGAAGACATTGACGGCTTGAACAACTTCACGTTTTTCCTTGTTTGAAAATCACCTCCTTGATGTGGCATCCATTTTTACACAAGTCCGAATTATGAGCACTGCTGCATTAAATGCAAACCCATTTTATACAATTTACGTTTTTAGTTATCTTTTTAATGAACTTTGATTGATTTAATTGTAAACCTCCCAAATTCAAATTCATGTAACACGATTAATCATTTAACAAATGAAGCATATGCAACAACATTGAATTCATTAAGACTGAATAGAAAAAATTAAAACAAGTTCACAACCCATTTAAGACTGAATTAAAATGAATTAATGAATTCAAATTGAATTAAAATTCATTTTGAATTCAATTGGTCACTTAAATTTGACAATGGGATTGCTGGAGCATTTAACAATCCCATTAATACTTTGATAATTGAGGTGAGACAAGGATGGTGTGATGTTGGAATAATGAGGATGGGGTGACGTTATAGTGGGCGGTGAGTACGGACAAGCATCTTGCAGAGGCAAAGCACCTACAATGAGATGCAAAACCTGGCAAGAATATAGTAACAAACTCTACCTTGATGTTTCAGGGTAACTTTGTCTGGATACTAATACTTTTTTGCCATGCTAAAACACTAACAATGGGACACTACATAAGTAAAAGTAAAGGCATCTTTTGTACACGTCAATATCTATTATAACCCAGGTTTTACGGTAGGCAAAATGCAGCCCCCTACTAATCAAAAACCAATGTAATCTAAGACAAGGTATTACAATTCAAAGTGCTTCTTTTGAATTTAGGTTTTTCAAAATCTTGGTTGTATTGGAAACTGAGCCACTCTTTTGTTCTCATCATTCTCCGCCTTCTTGTCCTTCTTTTTAACTATTTTATTATGCCTTTAATTGTAATTTCCTGTATATCCATTATTTTCCGTTTTACAAACATGGGAGCCATAATGTTTTGATGCGGGCTTACCTGTGAAATTGTATCTTCTTGCAAAAATCAGCATGAAGTGCACAAGGTGCATTCACTCACAACCTAAGTTTAGACCACACATACTACATCACCCCACACCAAACTTACACCTCCTTTTTACATGTTCAATAAGTAGCTCTGCTACTGAATTTTTCTTGCTTGCTGCAAACAATCTTGCAGCAGCTGCTAGTTATTAGGTTTCATGAGTAAAACTATTGATTCCTAAGTGTTTAAGCAACACAATTTGTCAAAGGATACATTTCTTTGATGCTTTATTACCAAAATTGGTATTGAGGAGCACACCTTTGCAATATATAAGATAGATTGCATACTGGTCTTGGGCCCAAGTTCTGATCAACTGCAATTCCAGTCAACAATTAACACAGCGATGAAAACATGGGAAGAAATAGAAAATTTGTTGTTCTTGTCACAGCTGGGGTGTGGTGCACATTGCTGGAAAGAACTTTTCATGATAATGTGAGTAATTTGTGAAGTGAAATTTGTCTATTACACACCAGGAAGAACTGGAAAAAACGTTTTGTAAAACAATTGAAGTACTTTTTGGTGAGTTTATTGTGGTGTCCGAGATTAAATTTCTTAGCCCATGAGTTGCCCCATGGCAATGACCCAAAAAGAGATGTATACTATAAGTCTTCCTATCCATTTATACAATAACCCATGATGCCAAGTTCCCGGTTGTTTCCTATTTTTACTAATCCATACTTAGTAACCAAGTAGAGGTCAATAAATAAGGATCAAATTCCACACAGATTTTATTCAATGAATTTTGATGATATAAAGAGAGAAGATGATTCAAAAATCAGATCTTTAATATCATCAAAACGCATGGAGTTGAAAATGTTGCAAGTTTAATGGTATGTATAGTACATGCAAAAAATTGTATATTAATATGAGAAACTAATTTGGAAATCTGGCAACCTTAGGTCATTCAGAAAGGTACCCATTCTTACTGCCTTACATCATTGCTGCATTTGATGCCAATGTTCAATTGTGTGTAATCAAAGGAGTGACTGGAATTTATGATTTTAACAAATTCTTGCTATAAACAAGGAGCATCTTGCAGAGTTCAGCAGCCCTTTTCAGGTCTGCCAAAGCCCGTCAAAAATCTAGTGATCTACAGAATATACATTTACAATCAGATGGATAATCACACAGGAATAGTACACTGTGTTTAGGGCTTTGCAAACAAAGTGACAGAAAATACCTTAGAGGCATACAAGGCCCTATGATAGTCCACTGGTAGTATGATTAAACAATAAATCAAATTCCTATGCTGAATTATAAGGTCTCAATATTGCCAGTGAAAGTAGAGTTCTCTGGACTTCTTCAGATGAATGTTGGCATACTTTGGCAGGGCCACTGAAGTCTGCCGATGTCTGCCAAAGACTGCCCAATTTTCTCAAGAATTTGAAGGGAAATTGGATTGTGTTGCACCAATCATAATCAGATCAGTTGCAATGCAAGATTGTTTCTTTTGTTAGGCCCAAGAAATATTGCTTTAATTGAGAAGCCCATCAGATTCTGTCCAACATTTATAGTAGTGACAGAAATACTTAATCTGTATAAAAACATATTTAATTGTTCTTCCAGAAAAGAGTACAAGTGCAATGTATCATATAACCATTTGTTGTTGCTTAAACTACTGTCTTGCATAACACCATCAGAATGGTATTTTTTATCTTGACGACTAGTCCAGTTCTGGCCTACCTTTTATGATCAGTCCATGGATTGCGCTAGTCCTTCGTGATATTCCTTGTTTTTTAGTTTTTGTCTTGGTCTATGTTACATCTTTCTAAGAGCTCTCAAGTCAATTTTCTTGTATTCCGGGGTCTCAATGTCAGTCATGTTTTGGTCCAATCACCCATCCCGGCCAAAAAACCAATGACTTGGGAGTAAGCGTGGGTGGTGTGTAGTATTTTTTTGTGGTCACTCGTACAAACTACCTGCGATGGAGATGATGGGTCGTGATATGAAGGTGGGGTTGATTTTTCATTAGTGATTCATTGGTGATGTCAGGGCGGCTGTAGAACCCCTCCTCTACTTGATTTTGATTTGTTCAAATGTCTAGCCCAGATCTGGACTAAACATTTTTATTTGTCGAGCTCTGGACTACCGTATATATCTCAGTGCATGGCATGAGCCCAGGATTCATCATTCAAGGAATCCTCGTTGATCTAATAATTTGATAGTATCCAAGAGATACCTTTAGAAACATTGTCCAAAATATCAAAGACACTCCAAAGGTCGTAGACCAAGAGGTCTGGAAAAGACCAAGAGCAAGACAAACAACAAGACCAAGTTAGTTTGCAAGACCAAGTTATGTCACATGACCAAGATGACATGGTGTGTTACTATATACGTTCCAGTGGGTGATTATCATGGCATTGTCCTGCCATACAGTACAGTAATTTTTGATCTTATAAAAATAATTTCAAATCAGCTGGAATACACTGTTCTAATTCACTTATCTACATTTAATTTGGACTACTTCTGTCATAGGTCACTTTTGTACAATAACCCAGCTGAACTCTGTAAGTTCAACACACCACCCCACAAGAGGCTCTCCCGACAACCCACAGATGGCCGAGTAAAACAAATTTCTACCACACAGGGTACTATGTTCATTGCGGAGTTCTTATTGGCATTAAACACGCTGAGGAATAAAGTAGGTGTGGCCCCTCCGGCCCTTCTATGGAGAGGAGTGATGTAAAGGAGTACTTACTTCATACCCTCTTCCAACCATCTTTTTGACATACCAATTCTGGCATGACCTAACTCATTTTAAATACATCCTAACTATAACCTAAACTGTATTCAACTATCTACTAAACTGTAGCTACCTAAGAAATCTAAAACATATAAAGAAGCTTTTGAGCTAGTAATCCCGTTTTGCACATCACAGTATGTGAGAGTGCAAACAAGTTACCATTAATACGCTAGTATGTGGTAACAAAAAAATTCTAGGGCCTAGAGTATGCCCTAGTTAATTATGAGCCTATTTAGGCCTACCAAAGGGAAAAGTCACATTAAATGACAACGCGATCCCCCTTGAAGTTCCCGTGCCTCAAGTTACCCCAAGAAGAAGTTGTAAAATCCTTGCAAAGAAATCATAGTTGATTTTTGCTTTACTAAAGAACCAGATTTAATGAAATCTTGGTATGAGCCAAAAAGCAAAGTTGAATTTAATTATTTCAATTGCTTTGGTCCTTTTTTTACCAGAAGACCTGGAAGAAAAAACAATAATAATGAATCAAAACCCAAGTGACTAGAATTTTTCTGTCATGGGATGAAGACTTCGATAAAACAACAACATGGAAGAGAGAGCCACCAAAGTTGTGACATCTCATTAAGCAACAGAAAATCAGGCTTTGTTGAGGACCGAACCCTCAGCAAAGTGTTGCTACAGTAACACCAGGGTGATCAGACAAAGTTTCTGAGAGCACCACACAGTTCCAACAATGGAACAACTCATATGCTTTCCCTACCTGACTAGGATGGCGTCAACTTGGCATACGTCAGATGGCGTGCTTCCAACAAAACGGAAGGGCAAAGTCACATGACTATGAAACATTTCATGATTATGAGTTTCTGTCATACACAGCTGTGATAGAGCAAGAGATGACCACTCCAGCATATGATCTCATTCCTGGACCAAGTCCATGAATGATCTGAAATCGTTCTAGATTTTCGAACAAAAAAAAGCAAATCATCAAGTCTGCTTAAATTGTGAACTTGGGCTGCACCACAGCCAGGACACAAGGTATCAGTATCAAGCACAGAGCTAACCACTCAGGTGCAGTGCTCACTTTGAGCAAAGTTCTCATGTGTACAGAGCTAACCACTCTAATGCAGTACTCCTCTGGAGTAAGAGAAAATAGCAGGCCTTCCAAGCAGTGTCACCTAGATGGTTGACACTACATCACACCACAAGCTCAGCAACAAACATCTTACTGAAGTTTCAACAGATGCGTGAAACTGTTTACTTGAGCTTGACTTGTTGGAAGACAGTGCCTGTTCCCCTGGATCATACCATTCAGGACTGGTAATACACCAACATATCACAGAGCATGACCAGTTGTAAACAAGTAAAATCAAGAGGGGATTAACTTTGTGAACTCGAGCTATTAGTTGAGAGTCACAGTCAGATATGACTGGCCAACAAACACAATACCATATCAAATTGTGCTGCATACACTACAGTAGTTCTTACAAAGGGGCAATATCAAGCGACTAAGTTAGGAAGTTGTTCAAGCCTAAAGAACTCAGTACAGCACAGGAGAAGTCAATGAAAGACATCTGCGGCAAAAGGAAGACTTTCTGACAAGTCTATCAATCATTAGACTGGATACTGACGCATCCAGACTCTGTGCCATCATGAGATTTGAGCAGGTAGTTGCCCACTCCAATCAAGATATGGATAACACAGTGTTTCCAAGTGATGAAGAATCACAGATGATGAAACTAATGATAGCCACAAAGTTCCAAAAAGTGAACTAACTTGAAGGCTTGACTGCGACAAGTCACTTCAAGGGCCAGCTTGGACAACCACACTAATCTAGTTTGTGAGGGTCTGTACCAGGTAGCAAGAATCAAGTTTGAACATCAAACTGTAACCAATCCTGCAAATTGACAGAGGTATATGAGTTACCCAGATATCTAACCATGCACAAAGGCATAATAAGTGCAACAATGCAGACAATACTTGCTGAAAGATCGTCCAGTGGGACTACTCAACAGATACTGGGTGGTCCAGTACTACCAAGGCCCTTGGGCAAGACACTATGATTAGATCACCTCTCTCACAACTGAGTTGTAGAGAAGGTTGTACTAAGTCAACAAGGCTACCACAGTTGCCAATAAGACAATGTACATCAAAGAATATAATCTATGGTGTAAGACTAATGTTGAAATAACAAAAGTCCAGAGCTACCCAAATTCGTGTGGAATGAAGGTATGCTTGCATTCTTTGAACAGCTTTCTGAACAAAGTCATGCATAGACACAGATAACCAAGATTGAATCCCTGGCCATGTTAACTATTATGGATTCAAAAGAAGGCTGTGTAAAGCTAGAGGACAGTCTCATTGAGACAATACTCTCTAGTATTTGTTTCTCTTATGTGAACTTTGATAGGTTACACCTTCAGTATCCCATGGAGTACAAAAATGGCATCCATATTGAAGGACTCTTATAGTCACCTTACTAGTGTTGTCGCTTCTCCAAGGACAGGACAAATGGATGGCCTTTGTTAGTGCACCACTAGTTGCACAAGCTCAACATAACGTAAGACTCAAAGGAGCAGCCAACACAACGACACAAGGACACAACGACCCATGACCTTTGTTCTTGTGAATCCACAGTGTTAAAATGGCAAGAAATACTGCAACATATGGAGAATATCATGTACCAGCAGTAAAAACCAAACATGATCATTTCTCTATAGAAAGACATGTAATACTTTGTAAGCATTTCTGCAAAAAGATGAACCAAGCCACTGTATGCACATCATTGGTATACTTAACCGGCGTGACAAACCCTGCCAAACTCAAATGACTCCAACACCACATGTTGCCAACATAAATAGTGTTCAAAAGATCGCTGCTGTGAAGTATCGATATGGTTCCACATACCATATGATAAGAGTCAAAGACTGTCAAAAAACGCTTCACTGACAAGAAAAGTTTGCAAACAACGCATTGTCACGATCACCATCAAGAGTCAAAAAGGTGTAGACCTCGCTTAAGGAGCCTCACCGCTGAACAAAGAAGGATGCAATCCAAATTGAATCCTGACTCTGTTGGTATGTAAAAAGACAGACATTGACGTATGTGCTTGACAATGTTCCTAGTCAATAACAATTATAACTAGACATTGTTCATTTGCTGGTAGTTGACCCAAAGGGCATCTATTCCCATGGATACATGGGGGCAGAGAGCAAATAAAAAGACACATACCAGCACCAAGGATGTATGAGCTAGATACCAAACTAGAAATCTATAGTACTCAAATCACCTTTGTGACAAGACCTGGAAGTAATATCCACATTGTAAACTTATTGTTACAATTGAAGTGCAGACACTACACTTTGTTGCCATATGATCAGCATTTGGCATCAAGCGTAAGTCAACCAGAGTCTTCCAAAAAAACCAACAGTGAATATCATACTAAAGATCAGCATCAAATAAATCATGGTGATGCTTGTCCTGCTGAACAAATAATGGCCTTGTCAGCAGCTTCTAGTGGCACTGTGTTTCCCTAACAAACCAACAATGCTCTATTCACTCATACCTACTATGCAGTGCCTACCGCCCTTGTCGTGATGCAAGAACAAAAAAGGAACTGATGTTTGGCATTCCTTTGTGCACACACACAAAACTAGGAGACCACAGGCAACACCAAACAGACCTTTACTTTACCCTCACAAGCAGGTAATGGTCACATATTTGGTGGATGCACTATCATAGTACAAACAGGTAATTAACCTGCAAACAAGTAGTCCGTGTGACTGTGATCCTTGGTCCATCACAAATTTCATACGATTGGACA
>JABMIG010000187.1:87500-257976 GCA_013187285.1 Cyclotella cryptica
TCTTACAAAACAGATCAGGGGTATGTTCAAACACAGACGTAAATATAAGATATAAAAGGTATACCATTTTGCTTCCAATCGGACCAGAAATCCTTTTAACTCAACTTACGAATTAACGTTTACTATTTAAATATTTAAAAAATCGCTATTGTTCAGCTGTGCAGAGGCTCTGTAGCATAGGTCCTCACAACTAAAGCTATGGTTCAGAGTTTGATACCTCTTTTCTCAGTTGCACTTGTATTGTTCCATCTTACGAAATCTTGACTACTAGTATTATGCATGTGAATTATTATTATTTTCTCTAAGCCTTTTTTGCGATTTTGTCTGACGAAATAAGTTTTTGCCTCATAAAATTTGAATCTGTTTTTAAATCTAGTCGATACCTTTTCTTGAAAATGGGGTCAGTTAGACACCTAACTGACAAAAATGCTTTGTCTGATGAAAGTAGGTTGTTTCATCTGACAAAGTCATGGGAATCCATTTAACTGCCCCCATATTAAAGTCTACACTTGATAGTTATGTCTAAGTACTATGAGAAGTGTATATGCCAAAAAATACTGAACACAAGGTTCACACATCACAAAATACTTTGTTGTACCTAAAGTATTGTATGGTAGAATACCATACCATACCTACAACACACTTGAGTGCACCAGCAGCAACTCAAGAGGGAGTACACTCTCAATTCTATCATTGATACCCTGTCATCCCATCACATGAACAGCTGAAATGCAGCTCACAGACTGAGTTAGTCCTCCCATCTGGTATAACTGCCTAGCCTACAACAGTTGGGGAGAGCGGTTGGTCTTTCACCAAGGTATGTCTGTTCCTTCTGCACCTTGTATACCCGTGTTTGCATTTTTTCAATGGAATACCTACAGGCCTACCACAGGAATGGCCAAATTTCTGAACATAGACTGAGTTTGGCATCCTTCCTAGCACAGCAATCTAGCCAACAGCAATTGGCAGCTGCGGTTACATTTTCAGGGAGGACATGTAATGTTTTCTGTTGAATACTTATTCTTATAGGCCTACCACAGGAATGGCAAAAAACAGAACACAGAGCTGCTAGGCAGTCCAACAACAATTATCAGCGGCATATTTTCAGGGTGAGTCTATTTCTACTTTGCCTATTTTTTCCATCTCCAACTGAGCACATCTCATTTTTCAAATGAATACTTACAGGCCTACCACTGGAATGGCAAAAATGCAGCCGACAAACTGAGTTTTGCGTCCCACCCAGCATCGCCATCTAGCCAACAACAATTAGCAGTGGCGGGTATATTTTCAGGGTGAGTTATTTCAGACTCAACCTTTTCATCACATCTTATTTTCAATCAAATATTTCATTACCTTCTGAGAGTTAAAGGCCAAAACTCAGCCCACAGACTGAGTTCAACTTCCCGTGCACTTCGATGCCTGTAAGTGCTGCTTTATGTTGCTTTATGTTTTAAATTATGCTTCTAATTTGAATTAAAATTAACTTTCTTGTGTTGTCATTACATTGCAATAGTGTTTTTGTTGTGTGCAAAAAATCAAGTCTTAGTGTTGGTGTGGATGGTCCTAAGTAGCGTTTTTAGTGTGGGGCTGAAATCTATGGCAGTATGTGGCTTTTCAGGCTCATTCTTTAGGGGATGAAAGGGCAGGCCTGAAAGAGAGTTTGATGTACTGGAATATGTAATTATTCTAGTAGAGCATAATAATACTGTGAACCATAGCTTGCACCTACTCTGCCCAACGTTACACTATCTTGTAGTCTAACAGTACCTAAACCAACCCGAGTCACTCACCCATACACTCCTGTAACT
This sequence comes from Cyclotella cryptica, assembly GCA_013187285.1. NCBI lineage: Eukaryota > Bacillariophyta > Thalassiosirophyceae > Thalassiosirales > Thalassiosiraceae > Cyclotella > Cyclotella cryptica. The sequence continues at coordinate 89,309 of JABMIG010000187.1, forward strand.
CTCCGGTACACTTCCGGTTACCCACAGTACACTTCCAGGAACTCAATCTTACACTTCTGGTATGCCACCAGTACACATCTTTTAGCTACCAAGTAAGCAGTGATATCGCCACTATTTAGATTGATATTGATTCTATACCTTACTGAGGAGTCAGTTTTTCTGTAAAATACCAATTCCTTTCGCAAGTGGAAATAAATGCAAACACTGGTTTAGGTATGGAATTACTGGTAACCCACCTGTACACTCGAGTAACCCTCTCTTACACTAGTATACTTATTGGTTACAGAAGTGTACAGGGGGGTTACCGGAAAATATCATTCCGGGGCGCTCTGGTAACCTTCCAGTACACTTGATGGTACAGGCAGAGTACCCGTGTTTTTCATTTGCAGTCATGGTCTGATCTCAATACACATGTCTTACTTCTTTCTTACTATCAAATATGATGATAGACAATCGGGATCCTTTGGATATCTCAACCATGGTTCATTCCAGGCTTTTGGTAGATTTGTTGAAGCAGACAGTAGAACAGCTCCAGTCAAAAGTCATGGCATCCAAGCAAGGTATTGATGCATCTTTGTTCTTGACATGAAAATTCCCAAAACGCAGAGGGCTTCATCGGCTTCATTAAAGTGAAAATGTCAAAATTGTTCACACCCCCATGACCAGGGTTATCTTGACAAAAACAATCAAGTATCTGCACCAAAAATGTCATGCTTGTAGGAGCACGAAGAAGTTGGATGGAACTTCTTTCCTCTTTGCTTTCAGAAGCAAGATAAACCGCTTGTTCATCTCAGCGTTTTGGAATCCCAGACACGCTTTGGCTCTGTCAGGGATATCCTTATCTCCATAAAAGGACTTATTGTCTGTGGCCACTGTAGCATAATCATACAATGAAGAAGGTCTTGTACATTATAGCCATGGTACATGTATCATGACCACTTGCTTGACTTTCCAGAAAGGATACATCTGTGAAAACAAGCATGAAAGCAACAAAGGTAGTTAGGGATCGTTTCTCCATCCCTAGCAAAATTATATTCTTTGTTCTTGCATATTTTCTAGAGATAGCCCATGACATGAGTTTGACAGGCCCAAGATATAAGGAGGAGAATGATAAAGTAAATCACACATGGATACATTATGTACTATGATTGGAGAGTCAATAAGCAAAACAGTTACTCCATGTACCATAGTGGTCTCTTCCACATTTTCTAGTGGAGTGGAAGCAATTGCAATTGGTACAGGTAAGACAGTACTAGCCGAGTTAGGGAATCTTGTGGTTTTCAAATTAGTTTCAATCAATGCTTTGGAGAATAATGCTGTATATCTCAGTTTATAAGTACCCTCGGAGTAAAAGTTACATTTCCCCAATTCTCATGACATTTGTGTTTTTAACCTAGTAAATAGTAAATGAGCACCGGATGTTCTAGAACTGTCATAGATCATTTCTCCTTCTAAACAGCAACACGCCGATATGTATAGGACCCTATAACTCCGGTTGGTTGCTGAGTTATGCCTACATCCCGCTAAACTCACACCACAACATATCACACTCATATCACATCGTGATGAGTGGGGCACGAGAATCAATTGGCCGCCAAAGCAAAACAAAAATGGCGCAATCTACAGTACCACAGGGTATTATGGTAACTAGGATGGATACTAATTTATTTTCGTCGTGTTAGCATCTCTTGCTCTGTACGGATTATAAGTAAATTGCAAAAGTATCTTTTGACATCTCTTTCTTATGAACCGAGATATACGGTAGTTATCTGATATGCTCCAACCAAATGTATCTATAATAAGAGGAAAGGAAGACTGAATTGTAAGTATACTCTCCTGTGTATTAGTTCAGGCAGCAGCATAATGGTATAAAAGTTGTCAAAGTTGTATAACAGGTGGATTGATTGAAGGATGTTGATTAATAAGGGTGAAATTATTCAATTTTGTAACTCTTGTATGCGTCATTATCTTAGAAAACACATGACTATACCTATTGTAGTACTAAGACACTAAATTAGTTTCCTATTCTTTTTTGTAGGCCTCCTGCATGCAATCCTCTCATGGACACTTTATGACATAACATACAGAGATGTGTAGGTAGGCAGGAAATCAGTCATTGAAAGCATGACTCTACTCAGATTCATTGACACACATCATTGTTTAAATTACATGGCTGTCACCATTCTATTTTTTAATCTAGAGTCTCAGATGTTTTTTACCTTGTTATGATTGTAACTTATTGTTCCTCTTCTTGAATTATTACTGGGAGTTTGTATGAGAACAAAAAAGTTGTTGTATTATCCTGCAATCACACAAAATGCTTGTATAGGGGGTTGTATAGTTGTAACATACCATATAACCACAACACTCACAAAGCAATTATAGGTGTTCATCCATCCTTTTCACTATATGTCTACAAAGAGGTTGAAGATTTCCTATTAAGAGAAGAAGTTGTAAAGTTATTGTTATGAAGAGCAAAATTGCCCATGATACACAACTCTGACATAAATCGTGTTCGGTCAATGTATAATTGTGATACGTGAATCTACAACACAAACTGTTGTTTTCTTATTTGTATTTCACACGTGACGAACTCTTTGACATGCGATGGGGTTAAGGGAACTACGTTTACTTTTTAGGTGATTTGGTTGTTTCCATAAAACAGAGAGATTATTTTTTCTAGCATTTGTAGATAGGAAATGATATATGCCGACATACATAACACATGATTCTATTCCATGAAACTAGTAGGTACGGTATGATATGTGCGCAAACAATCGTACGTACCATACCATATACAATACTCATTACTTGCGGTGTGCACCGCATTACTTATACAATACACTATGGTATATTATGGTACCATATAAGAGGTATCTATAGATACACAAGAACACATAGGTAGAGTGTACATCGTACTAGGAGAAACAGGCAATAATATATATTATGCATATATTAATACTTATATCATAAAGTACGTGATTCGTGTTTCCACCAAAGTCATTCACAGGTCTTCCGGTACAATACTGCGTCATCCTACGGTTCGTGGCTACGATGGTTCTCATGAGGTTACAAGCACATTCGTGTGACGTGGCAACAAACTGGCGATGACATACTTGAACAGGCACGGGACCGGCTTTTAATTACCTTTAGTGGTGAACTGAAAAGCCAATCTCCAAAAAGAAAAGCCAATCTCCAAAAAGAAAACCGGATACCATTTCATTTTGACGTAGGAATAGTACGAAGATTGGTAAATGCCAAAAGAAAACTAATTCTCCAAAAGAAAACCAATCCACAATATATTTGCCGACCTGGATAGGTTTGTATTTTATTTAAGCCTTAATGACGAAATCAAGACTTTTGTGAGAAGCACTATTCCCATTAGATCGATTTTGAAAAAGAATAGATCTAATCTGATACATGCCTAGGACGTGAAATCATAGGTTAGTAATAATCGCATAACTTAGATTTTCTACATTAGAAATAGATTTTTGAAGTTAGATAATAAATTCTTCTCTAGAGATGTGATTTTTCTAAATCATACACCCTAGATCTAACAAATTTTGAGAATCTATTTTAGCAAAACTAGTAATCTGTTTAGATTCAAATTCTGCATAATGGATATTAAGTTAGTGTTGCTATATTAAATGTAGATGGTATCCATTACTCTTGGTGCCGTGCTAAGCAGTCGTGTCTAATATTAATTATAATAATATTACCTAAGTAATATTACTACTTATAATTACTCTGACAAATAATTATCTGTAACTACTACCATACCATACCGTACCCTACCACTGTACGCGTGAAGTTGGAGCTTATTATTAGGCACATATTATTATCTTTTAGCGAATAATTTATTTTCTTGGTGTTCCCTGAACCCCGATGGTGAATTTACACTAGGTTGCCTTCTGCAAGGTCCGCCAATTCATTATTTAAATGATTGCAATTACTATGTTGCATGAGAGTGAGTTTCATGTTTAAACAGTCTCACGAAAATGTCGAAAATTCCAAGATTTCACAAGAGGGAGACTTCAAAGAACATCCAGATGACGACACTTCAGAATGAGCTACCAAGTCTTACTTTTGGGAGACAACGGTATAATGACAAGTATTGATGAATGGTCTCTGAGTTTACTTATTGATTAACAAGTAGCCTTGACAGCAGAAACAACAGATCGTAGAAGTCTAGAAAAAGACCTCGTAACCTCATTTCCAGAGCAGGGTCTTAACTTTTCACAGCCCTACAGATAGTGACCTAACACTTTGTCACTTGTCCGCTAACCAAGAAATCAAACCCCCAACAACCAATGGTATCAGTAAGTTATCATCAATAGGTAGTATTCTACACCGGCCTGCCCCTGCCTCCACAATTGCTGTCACAACACTTATTATCACTCGTGAGGGAATCATCAATGTTGAATCAGATGCGTCTACAGCTAATGAATTTGGAAAGTATACATAAGTACAAAGAAGTGTAGACAAAGCGCAGGCCACGGATCCCGCAATAGTGGGACCGTTTCCTTTAATATTCGTATCTCCACCCTCATGTTTCACCATTTCCAATAGCTGAGTCCAGCTAGTATTCCAATGATGCTTCGAAAACCAAACTCCTATGAAGCCTGCAAATGGATCCGATACCGACAAGACCAATAAGGCTGTTCGTGCTATCCGTTCTGGGAAGATTGCAGACGAGAGTGCTGTCCCGAGAAGGAAGTAGAATGCTCCTGGAAGTTCTGGACGGGATTTACGTATGTATTTCTTATTATGATTTCCGCCCCTATCGTTTTCACCTTGAATTAACATCCATTCACCTCGTTCGTCTTCTCGCAGCAATCCCCCAAATCTTTCCAAATACCAATTGTCATAATCTCGATCCTTCGTTCGTTTGTGGTGCAATTGATAAAAAGCGAGTGTCGTCAACACGAGTGAAACAAATCCAGCGGGATAGGGCGGAATGATGTATGATACTGCGAGTATGATGATTCCCGTAAGCAAGTGTTGGATTCTTCGGGAGGCATGGAGATGAAGCATTACGTGGTGTGTCTGCTTTGAGGGGCTATGATGCATCGACTTCTAGTGTTCCCTTGCCAACGACGAAGCTATTCGTATTGTTTTTCCACCAGCAGTCAACTTCCCACGGTCAACGTGGAGTCAACGTGGGCATAGCAAGCAGACTGCTAGCAGATAGCACGCTATTACAAGCCAACGAAAAGGTTTGCTCAGGCCCATCCTTACGGTGGCACGTAGAGGCAACCTGAGCTGTTAGGCAGAGATTGGGAAAATAATTCTGACAAGTCACACTTTATCTTGTGTGACCCTTTTTATTGCATGCAGTTTTGAACAGATCCCATTCATCCTGTCTCTGAGACACCTTACACATGATGTTCTGGGGTCCAATATTGACTGAGATATGGGCAGTCAAAGTTTTCAAAATTTACAAGATCAAATTAACTAACCTGAAAATTTAGACATCTAGTAGAAAGCTAGTGGAATTTTTTTATGGGACTAAAAAACTATTTACTAACAAACTACTAGGAAAGTTAGTCCCATATGCAATACTAGATGGTCATACTACATTTCTGCCACCGATCCATGATGTTGACCCGATGCAGAAGAACGATGTCAGCCAGAGCTCGCATCGCACATTATAGGGATTATTAAAAATATATCTTTTTTATTTCAAAAATCGAAAGATCGTGGTTTGTGAAGTAAAAATCATTAAGGAAGCATATTGAAATTCGTGATATTTATTGAGATAAAAAATAATTTGTATTTACTAACAACTTATCTAGTGCCGTCTGATATGGTCTGCGTAAATATAAGTCAGCGGCCGAAACGATTCAGGTGGCCACTACACATACACGAACTTAATTTTTTTTAGATGTTCGTGTTCGTATCCGCAAATCACCGTCCTTAACAAGTACATATCGTGAAGCGAACTTGAAGGTCAAGTTTGTGACATCAGGTTATGAGCGCAAAATTCACCCTAAAACGAAGGGAAAAATCGGAGCTCACCCGAGAATGTTTTGGTGTACGTGTACGAGCAGTCATAAGGCCCACTCTTAGGCTGTGATTTTGTTTGACGAACAGAGAACAGCAATATCGCTAAAACTGGTTGTTCCTCTATTCATAGCTCAAATCGTGATTTTGTTTATATGAATAGAGGAACAGATAGCCAAAAATGCCCTTTTTCTGTTCTCTATTCGCTTTGAGTGATCACGAACAGACGAATACAGGGGGCTGTTTGTACCCCACGAAACGAATAGACAAATAGAGGAACAGCTTTTCCTGCCTCTTTTGCACCACTCCGCGCATTTCAAAAACTTCAAGTTTATTCTTTTATGTTCTAAATTATCATAAGTGCGAAAGTTACGATGTCCCCCTTTTCACAAAAAATAGATTTCAGTAAATATACCTGCTTACGTCAGTTTTTGTGGTGGCAGGAAAGCTCGCGATTGGTCTATTGGCCTGTTAGCTATTCGAGACGGTAACAAAATCGTCATTTGACGGACAACTACGAATAGACAAAAATTGCTGTACTACCTATTCGCTCTCCACTGTTTGACGAACAAAATCACAGCCTTACTGGTCAATGTTGATGTTAATGTTGTACATATGATGTATTGAAACCAAAATTAAAAAATTGAATAGGTTAGCATAAGGTTTTTTCCATCCTTACCGTAAGCTAACACTAACTGACATTCATCAAGGATCAGTTTTTATGAGCACACAGACCCTCCAAATTCAGATTTGAATTATGTCACCCAAACATTGACCGACATTCCCTTGAGATTGTGTTAAACACATGAAAAGAACGTAGTACAAAAAAATCAGAAATTCTCCACAGGATCAACATGGGGTTAATGTAGTGTCCGTTGCATAGACAATAATTTCCTTTTTTCCTTTTTTCCACTGGAAATTTTCTCCCTGTCCGTCATCCGCAGGGGTGGAATGTTTTAATCTCGAGACCAGGTTGGAGTCAGGCGTGGACTGAAAAAATTTCCACCCCTTCTTTCACCTTCTCGAACTTTCTTCATTCACTTCTTGCCTTTACATACTTTTACGTGCTTTTATGTGCATTGTGAGGATTGCACCACGGTCGATTTGGCCCTATAATAAATCAATGCCAGCACAGAGCGCGTGACTATGGCCACTTCTTGCCTATAGGATGCTGTTACGTGGCCCAATGCCTGTCCTGAACACTACAACTGTGGCAACATGTCAGGGCGTTTCACAATGTGTGTTCAGAACAAAGATGTGATGTGTGGAAGCACCCGGAGTGACGATTGTAACCTAGGAGGCGCAAAAAGACACTAACTAAAATAGACGGAAAAGTGCGTCACCCAATTTCTTTATAGCAATGGACAGGGGCGACCACCCTTAATTTACACCCCCTAAAATTGAAAAATTTTCCAGTGGAAAAAAAGGAAAAAAGGGGGGGAAAATTCTGCAATGGACACAGCCTAAGGCCTTACAGTCACCGTACCCGTACCCGTACCAGAAGTTTGATTTTTTGTGTAGTTTGGGTATGGGTACGTCAATCTCCGTCCTTACACCTGGAAAGTCCGGGCAAACTTGAAGGGTAACTTTTGGTTAACAGGTCATGAGCGCAAAATCAACCCAAAAATTAAGTTCATTTTTGGGTGAAATCAGAGCTCACCCCAAAATCAACTGAATTTTGGGGCGCATGTGCGTGACGTATTTTGTTGCTGTAACAACGGTGTACCAGTGGTTTACAACACATTTTACGTGTTGCAGTCAGACCATCACGCAACAATCATCGTCAGATCCTGCCGACCAGTTTTCAATATCATAGACTACATCACATTTTTAACATAACATACTTAAACGAATCTATGATTTTGCTGAATCTCAAAAGAACCATCGCATGTTTACTAGTATAGCAGCTCTCCAATTTGGGTATGTGTACGTGAACTGTAAGGAAGGAAAACACAAAAAGGCACACAGACACTGGATTGTAGAAAATAAGACGAACTTCAGGTATGGGTATGAGCCTAAGGGAACTCCACTACAGATGCAAGGGCATCAAGCTAGATACTCATAGTAAACTGCTTTTGCTATTTTATGAGTGCTAGTCTTAGTGCTTAGCATCTGTGCATAAAAATCAGTGGTCTTGGTGACCATTTAGGCTTTACTTGCTTACTTGGTAGATACAGGTATATACCTGGATCATCACACCCTTGCAAGAGGACTCATGTTGGAGTTAGACAGCCGACGCTGCAGGGTTGGAGCGGTGGCTGAGTCGCAGCATTGCCACAATGAGTTGTGGTGTGATGAATTCACGCCTGATGTTTTGATGATGGGCGGCAGGATGATGTTTGGTCCAGTAGTCAGCATAATTGAGCTTGAAGGGGCGTTGGTAGATGCGGAATCGTTCCTGGCATTCACGATCATGGAGCCAATGGAATTGCATGTCCATGGCTTTTGTACGTTTGGATTGGACTTTACCATTAACAATGCCTGTGGCGGTTGAATTGTCTGTTTGGAGTGGGGTGGCAGGTTGTTTGTGTCCCAGTTCCTCCAGGATGATCCGAATGAAGACTGCTACCCAGGCCATGATGTACAGCGTGGCCAGTTCGGCTGCAGTGGTGGAGGCCATGACATGTTTGATGATGTGGGTGATATTCAGGAAGGCCCTGTTGTTGGGTGGGATTTTTGCGTTGGATGAGAGAAAGAAGTGTCCGCCAGCGCAGCTGGGTGCACCAGGTGCATCGCTGTGTATGGCGAGGACCATGTCGCTGGCATTGTAGGTGAGAACTGCATCATCTTGGTGGTGATGTAATCTACGAGCTGTTTCGTATGCTGGAATGTGTCGACAGTGGGTTTTGAGGATTGGGATGCTATGGCACTGATGGGGCAGAGAAGTGTTGGGTCGACAGCGTGACCAAGAAACAGGAATATACCACAGACTTGTTGGATGAATTTCTTGCCTTTTTGGTTGAGTAGCGGCGCTGTTGAGGGTGCTTTGGCGTATTGATTGCGGGAGCCATATTTGATGGGCCTAGTGGGAAAGGGCACATTTTGTGGAGTCTTTGGTGTGGAGTGCTGGAACTGGCGTAGATTTTTTTCGACATATCCCCGGCTTTGATAGGTGAACGCGGCATTTTGCGTAGTCCCAGTCTAGTGTAATGCCGAGGTAGTGGGAGCCGTTCCAATCGGTAGTTACTTTTTAGTGCTCCTGTAGCACTGAAAGGAGATGTTGTGGGTGTTCTTGCCCAACATATTTGATGCCGAAGTCATCCACCACCAGGGTGAATTGTATGGGATGCCAGATGTGGTTCCACAGTCCTGGGACTAATTTGCTTTGGTGGTATCCTTGGGCGTTGAACCGTTTTTCTAGGAGTTCGTTGGCAAGGAGCCCTGCGTGTGGAAGTCCGTACATGCCTAGTTGCATGAGGACATAGATGGTCCCATCTGGTTCAGCCAGGAGGTCGAGGCAATACTCTGTGATGATCTCGGTGGGGATGTTGCTGAGCTTGAGGCGGAGGTATTCCGGCCGTGGGAGTAGGGCCATGAGGTGGAAGTTTGAGAGGTCCATGGTCATGAACTTGGCACTGGGGGTGGAAGTGACGGAACAAAAGTTTGGCAGTGAGCATTTTGGCTGTGGGTGTGGCCACTTCCCCAGGGTAGTTGATTTGGTCGCCGTCCACAGTGAAACGTGTGTGATTGGGTTCAGCTTTTCTGGGCGTACATTGCAGACAAAGTGCCCGTATGTGACATCTTTGCAGCAGTCCTGGAGAATATCGGATTTACGGATGAATCGGATGGTGTCAGTGCCCTTGATGCAACCGCCGACCCCTTGTGCTAGACGTCCAAACTCTTTTGCCAAAGAGATGGTCCAGTCCCTCAGCAATTGTCAGTAGTTAAGGAGTGTGCCCGTGGATTTGTCAAGGACTGCAAGTGCTTTGTGGACTTCGTTTTCCAGTCGCACCAGGCAAGGAGATTTAGTGTGGGTGATTGGCATGGGCATTGGAATGCAGGAAGCGCATGATCGTGTGTTGTGGGCTGGAGGTACGGCAAGTTTGGCGGTGGCCGCAGTTTGGGAACGAGTATTTTGGGCCGGTGTATCTGTGGGGAGTGAGATAGGTAGGCGGGGCGTTGACGGCGGCAATGAGTGATGATACATCGGGTGCATGGGAAGAGTCGGGTAGGTACGTCTGTGATGACAGGTGCCATGGAGCGCGTGATGCGCATGTTTTGTTCAAGCACCCTTGGAAGCATTTGCTTCATCCTTTGCTCCACCCTTGGAAGTGGGTGCGCCATAGTGCAGTGTGGCTGCCCATGTGATGCTGACCTAGGCTGGGTGGATGTTCTTTGCAGGAGCACCTATAGTTGGCGTATGTTGCTAGTGCCACTGGTGGGCGCCTGTGTTAGGAGAGAGTGGGAGCAGTCGGCAATGGCAGCCATGAGCTTGTCCACGGGGGTGAGGCTTGGGTTGGTGATGTGTTTGTGGTGAAAGTGCACAGTGTCACTGAGGCATTCACTGTTGGTGGACTTGATGTGGCAATGGTGCATACGGTAGTGTTCGGGGGAGGTATTGATGTACCACCCGTCAACGGAGTGGAAAGCCCAGGTCTCGTGGGAATGGGTTTTCTCATGAACCTGGGCATTACATCCCATGGGCGCTAGCAGCATTTTGTTGTTATCAAATGGGCCACTGAGATGTGCGTAGGCTGAGACTGTAGGGGTGGCATTAGATTGGCGTAGAGGGTGGAGGGTAATTTCAGTTTGTGGTAGGAGTTTGTCCCATAGTTTGAGGAGGAAATCATCTGCGACCCCTGCCAGGACACTGAGGAAGTGTGATTTGAAGTTGCGAATGGCCACCTCGGCGGCGTGCGGCAATGGCAGTCAGGCAACCAGTTCAAGTGCCATCTTGTAGGTATCTTGGATGAGTTTTTTTTTGCTGTGGAGATCTCGTTGTCCAGGACATGTTTGCGTGGTTTGATGCCAGCTTGTCGGAGGCAGAGCATGAGGGCAGAGTAAGTGCGGGTGAGTTCGGCATCGGTGCGATTCTTGATGGGTTCAAGAAGGATGGCGCTACTGTCGATTTCCACCATAACCATGATGTACTTGTTGCCTGCTTGGGAGCAAACGCGGATGTGCCCTGTCTGGTCGGTGAATATGGTGTTGCGAACTTGGTAGGTTTTGGTGTAGATATTCTGGACTTCGCGTCCTCGGAGCTGATTGGAGTGCACTTCCTCAAAGGGCGGTGGTATGGGTTTGGTAGAGTGGATGTTGATGCGGGTCTGATTGAGGTGTCCTTTGTGTGTTTCTGAAGAGTCTGGGTGATATTTCTGGACGTTCTTGGCGGTTACGAGCGGCCATCCGACAAAGTTGCCAGCTTGGATGGCCTTGAGGTGGATTTGACCGGGTATCCACAGACAACATGCATCCACTTGATGGCTTGTTCAGTGGAGGGCAGGTCATAGACACTGTGTGCTTGGCTGAGGACCGTGTTTGCTTTTTTGGAGGGGATCCTGGGTTGCCACTGACCCTGGTGCTGGACTCGTGGTATGCGGTAGCAGCCATGTTCGTCACAAACCCCAATGAGGAGCAGTTTGCCATGGCAGGTGATCAGCACATCATTTTCTTTGTGGATGGTGACGCCGTCTTTGGTGAAGATGGAAATGGTGCCGTCGGCGGCGGTTTTTCCAACACTCACGAGGGAGGTAGGGAAGTCATTGAACAAATCAGCAGAAGTGGCAGTGTGAGAGAGAAGCGGGAAAGGCAAAGCAGTGGCATGTTTGCCAACACTGGTGCTGCCATTGGTGACACCAACACATTTGGTGGAGGGTGGAATGATGGGGAGGCCGGCGGAGAGGCAATCGGCTTCGCTTAGATAATGGCCGTTGGCGCCGGAGTCCTATGTGATCGTTGGTGAGTTGTTGTTGGTGTTGAAGTACCAAATGTGTGCTTGTGACTGGAAGGTGACGTGTTTGGTGTGGGGTGAACATGTTAGGAGTGATCGCCTGAGGTTGGCAGCCAAAGCATATCCTGCATTCTTGGTGGCTTAGAGAAAGGTAGCCTTGGGTTTGTGAGTGCGCATATGGGCATAGTCGATTGCGCTGTGGCATGGCCAAAGGAGGTCAGCTTTGGCTGCTGCAGTGCGTTCGTCCTCTGCCCAAGTGATTCCCAGCTGTCTGACCCGCTGGACTCTGAATACCCACCAAGTGCTGCAGAAAATTAGATCCGGGGCTTGTAGGTGATGTCCATCTCCTTGCACACCCATTCCTGACAAAAACCCTTGTATTTTTGGTTCCGGAAGCAGTCCTTCTCTGGTATGTTGGGATGTTGGCAGTTGCGGCAGAAGCGACAACAGTGCTTGCATGGATTGTCTTTGTGGGAGCCACGTTGTTGCTGGGATCATGATCTAGCCAGGTCGCGGTCCCTGCGCTGTTCACAGTTTGTTGTTGTGTGCCGGGAGTTGTTGTGTGTGCTGCAACAAGACTCACGTGCCGAGGATTCACTGTCAGACTGGGCAGTGTAGGCAGCACCGTTGCTTTTTGTCGATGATGGGCTTTTGTGATTTGGTTGGTGACGGGATTGGCAGAGCCGGCGGATGGCGGAGGGGCTTCATTGAGTTTGCAGACACTGTCCGCATCAGCAAGTTCTTGCGTAGGATGTTGGTGATACTGCCACTGGTGTTGGCGTAGTTGTAGGCATAGGTGCGGTGGATGGTTTGAAGGGCTGGATGAAACTCCCACCCCCATGTTTCACTGGCAGCGAGCTCTACATTGGCGAGGAGTACAAGGGTGAGTTGGGTGTCAGCGACAAAGATTCTGTAGGTGTGCATACGGGCGATTTTGGCACAGAGGAGCTCAATGTTGGTGATGACCTTTTTCTGGAAGTCGAAGCAGAAGGAAAGGATGGCAGCAAGTTGCTCGTGGACATCGCTCATGTTGGGACGGTCTGCACCTTGGATGGCTTCGGTGACAAGTTCGTAGAGCTTGTAGTCTTTGATGCTCTGGTAGTTGGTGCCTTTCGCGGTGCGGAGGACAGCATCGGTGATGTTGAAGCCGACCTTGTCGTTGATGGCTTCTGTGGCTCCTTCTTTATCACCAATGATGGCATGATTGACCAGGTTGATGTGGTCCGCTTTGTCTTGGGCATCAACGCTTGCCAAGATGGTGGGGATCACAGGGAGTTGGGCTGTAGACTGAGCGTCTGCAATGGCGTGCGATTTGTTGAGGACAGACGTGATCGTGGCGGCGTTGGTGGACCAGATACGAGAGAGGAGCAATGGTGGAGTGGCCGTGCTTCTGATGAGCAGGTTTTCCACACCATTTCCGGGGTCTCACATGCAACGAATGCTTGTGAAGAAGGTGGTGATGGGGTCATGGGTGTACTGGTTGCTGGAGTTGCATGGGGGTGCAAGTTTGGTGATTGCGGCCTTCACATGGTCACATGTGGTGGCACAAGCAGTGAAACATGCATCGGCCATGGTGGTATTACGGAGAAAGCAAAACTACAGATCCAAGGGCATCAAGATAGATACTCATAGTAAACTGGTTTTGCTATTTTATGAGTGCTAGTCTTAGTGCTTAGTATCGTATCTGTGCGTAAAAATGAGTGGTCTTGGTGACCATGTAGGCTTTACTTGCTTACTTGGTAGATACGGGTATATACCTGGATCATCATACACTCTTATTTTTCCTATGATAATTATTATCAAGAACGGAGTAGGAGCTATACCCGTGAGTACCTTCATAACTGAGGGATTTTACTTACAACGAATAATCTATGTTAATGAACAAGTACCTCTAGGTAGAAATTGAGAAGCCCAGTACGTATGACTTGATGAACTCACAACGGCATACGTATTGTTGGGTGAAGCAGTGTATAAATAAATAGAACCTACCTAGTACCTCATAACTTTTGTATTGTGCTGTTCTATCCCTCACGCATGTGCAATGGGGTTGTGAAAGGACACTGGAGAGGAAACAGGCGTAATTAATTTCATGCCTTTAAAACAATTATGGTACAGATCTAGATACCTACAATACATACATCATTAAAATTATAAGAAGGAACTCATCCTTGTGCCCAATATAACCATCTGTATTTACAAGCACCACATTACTCTCACATGGTTCTTCCATTCAAATTCCTTTTTGAGACATTGGTGATCCATGCATGGGCTGGTTTTTAAGCTACCTTTGTCATTGAACGGAAAAGCCAATCTCCGAAAACAAAACTAATCACCCAAAACAAAAACCAGATACTTTGTTATTTCAACTAAAAAATCGAACACAAAAATGCAAAAGCCAAAAGAAAACCATTTCTCCAAAAGAAACCCAATTCCCAATTAATTTGCCAAAGTCAATAGTTAGACAATTTATTTATGCCTTTTGGCTTGTTGGAGACTTTCTTGAGAAGGTTTTCTCAAGATTAGATTGATTTTTTTCTGAGACTAGATCTAAACAAATCATCCTCTAGGGCATTAAAACATAGTTTAGGAATTACCAAAGATCCTAGATTTTCTAAGTATGAGGTAGATTTTCTAAGCTAGATCTTTATTTCTTCACTAGCAATTTCATTTTTCAAAATTGTTCACTCTAGATCTAACAAATTTTGAAAACCTATGTTAGCTTTCTAGCAAAATCTGTTTAGATTCTGATGTTCTAATTTTGATTTTGATTTAGCTTTCAACATTAGATTTATATGGTATCCATTCTTGTAAGAGTGTGTCATCAGTCACGCATAATAATTATATAATATTATTAACAAGAATGCTATGTATGCCATGATATCTTCCCATACTATCAGTATGGTACGATTCCTATCAATAACTTCTTGCTTTTATTAAGCACGAGGGAACGTGTATATCTTTTAGAAAACAATCAATTTTCCTGGTGTTCCCTCAACCCCTATCTTGACGTTACCATCCCACATCCACCCAATTGTCGAGCCTGAGGGAATATCATCATGAACGCATCCAAGAACATTGTTTGTGTGTTTTTAGTACTAGTTCCTCTGATACTATAATGCAAATCTGTTCATGTTCCTGTCTGATTGTAAGGATGGTGAAAACAACTGTGTCAACATACGTTGATTGTACACCAAATGAGGGAATGTACGTTAAAGTCAATATTGACCTGTAAGGGTGGGTCTAAGGATGGCGAAAAAGGGTTCACAAACACGAAACATGATAAATAAAATATTTTATTAAGCCCCTTGGCATTTTTACAAAAAACAATGTGACTACAAGTATCTAATTACTACTTCACAGATATTCAAAAACATGTAGCAGAAACGACCCCTTCAGAGGTATCTTAATGAATCCTCATCATATCTTTGACTAGACTTCAACAAAGTTCATTTGTTTGTGTATGTGTTGCCATAAGGACGGTGGTTGAGACCCTAGGTATGAGCAGAACTCTTCATGATTCGGTCGCCTTGTCAACCAAGATTAAATCCTCCCGGGTTGTACTCCATCAGGCCAGACTTTTTCAGATGATCTGGCTCAGCCTTGAATAAATTGTCGGTTTTTGCACTTTCTGCACAAATAACCCGATCGGTGCACCTAGCAATTGTATACACCCCAGTATTTCTCCAGATCTTGGCGATTCCCTTGCATTCTTCATCACTGTGCCCAATGATGTGAATGCATTGCTGCAGGTCACTATAAGTGGCATCTAAATAGCTTTTGCAAGAAGAGAATAGTTGTTGTTCCTCATTCGTTACCAATCGGTTTGCTCGAATCTGAATCAGAAAGTTAGTTTGGATAATGTATGATATCTGACATGTGCAATTAAGCAGGGACAACTGTTGGAAGGCTTGAAACTCCGTGTTCAACTTAACTGTTAACTAACGGACTTTTTACTGACTAGTGTTCAACTTAACTGTTAACTAACGGACTTTTTACTGACTTTACATGTTTATAGAGACATTCTCATGACTACTTAACTAAGAACGTGTCTTGTGGAGTGTCTTGTTTGCTCCACCAAGACTACAAACATGAAAAACACTTTCGAGAGTGCACGAGCAAAAACCACACTCTGACACCCAGACCTGCTCTGAACTCGAGACTTCAATAAAGGACTATTTCAATATCTATATTTGATGATTCACATTCGTCTATCTTGGGGACTGACTTCTTATTCTTCTTCTCATGGAACTTAACTGACATGACTTGATAAAGGGAAATATATCCCATAACTAAAAATAATGTGACCATGTACACGACTTGATAATGACCACACAACATTCGCAAGACTTCCTTGCTTTACTTTCACTTTACTTTTACTTGACTTTGACTTCTTTCGAATTCTTCGTTCTTTAGGCCCACCTGACATTAACCTTCTGAACACTCAATAACTAGAGATAACTTCTCTGCCATGCAGTTTTACTGCGGACTGGACTTTGCACTGCAATCATAACTTGACTTGACTTTTACACCTGCTGACAACTTGACCGAGATAAACAGATTTGACATCTTGAAGGGAAGGACACTGACCTTTGTTAACGATTCATGAAACAATACACTTGCGTTCAACTTTGTTGTCACCAGATTACTCTTTGATCGCACTTGACTTTAAACCACTTAAAACAAAATTAACAGGTACATTGACCCAAGAATGGGCCGATTGGCTCAAAAGGCCCTGAACCAGGTGTGACCACTCGTCATTGTCATTATTTTGAGAACGATCATTTTCGGTCATTACCCAAGAGGTGCCACAAGAATATTTGAACGCGCTCCCTTTTTCACAGGTCCATGCAGTTGACACTAGCGTTTTTTGGTCGAACAAGTATTATTCAATTCCCAATTGTCTGCCTTCAGGCTTCAGTGCTTGTTTGCAAGGTATTATTATTATTTCTTTCCGAGCATTATTGTACTGTACTGTGCTGCACCATACTGTGCTACTTGTACTACAGCTCCTTTTGTTTTGTCTTCATGGTCTTTTGTGTGAATCCAAGTCCAAAAGGCAAGAAGAGTAAAGACAAGGTTAAATTGTTGCATCTGGAATTCCTCGCTTGTCGGTACAGTACCTGTCTGTAATACCCTGTACAATACAAACATTAGACAAACATTATTATTATTGGGCAGGAACCAGGACATGTGTAAATATACATCGGAATGACAAGAATTGCCAAAAATCCCAGTTCCTTCGCTGCTTTCATTGTTGTTTCGTTTGTCCCTTAGGCCGATCCTTATCGTATGACGTAACGTAGTACACAGATTGCATTTTTCATGATTTTGGATGTGTCAGGTAATTATAGAGCCTTACGGTTGACAGATTGTAGACACTTGTAGTCTCCGTATCCATCTACGTCAACACGGACCTTATCAGGGACGCAGTACATAACATACATTGTGAGTTGACTTGGCGTGATTAGGGTCGTGAGTTGATAATTTGAATTCTGTTCATGATTTTTTCTACTGTAGGAACTCAGTATAAAACTTGCGAACTTTTGCGCAATGTGTACCAATCCAGAAACTTGGGGCCTCTTCTCAAAATGTTCATCTGAGTCGGCCGACGCAGAGCAACTCACTCTGCGTCAAATTCGTTGGCTGATAACCCATTCTCCGGAGAGCAATGTGCTCTGCGTCTTCATCTGTGTCACCATAAGGTTTGTAAATCCCTACGTAGAGCACAAATATGTGATGTACCGTCTATGTTCCACCGTGTGATAAGGATCGGCCTCAGTCCTTATGAGTACCTATTGGCACACGAACTTGAAGGTCAAGTTCGTAATATCAGGTTATGAGCACAAAATCTACCTGAAAACAAGCTTCACTCTTGGGTAAAATTGGAGCTCACCCAAGAATGAAATTCATTTTAGTCTTTTTTATTGTTCATTAATCTCCTGTCAGTCATCCATTTCTATCCATCAATCTCCGTCAGTAGATCGGCTGGATACAAAGTCCATCTCAAGCTGAATGTCAAGGTTGCACTTATGTTATTTATTATTCATTTATCTCAAACTGATGATGGTTGACGTTGCACTTATTTTTCATTTCAAAGCCACTCAACCTCAAAACATTCCATCCTCTAAACCATTTTTGTCATATCTCAGTGAGTTTTCAATTGTTTCTCATTAAAATTGTACCATTGGAAAGCTCAGCCTCTTTTCAACCGCATACAGCGATGCCATCCCTTATGCCGTCTCCGTTGACGAGAGTGCTCTCAAAGTCTCATCCAATCTCCTCCACTGCTGCCCCCCATTTCTGTCATATCTCAATGAGTTTTCAGTTGTTTTTAATGAAAATTGCACCATTGGAAAGCTCATGTTATCCTCTATTCAACCACACACAGCGACGTCATCCATTCCATTATGAAATATCAATTGAGGAGAGTGAAAAAGTCTCATCCAATCTCCTCCCATCCCCCCGTTTCTGTCATATCTCAGTGAGTTTTAAATTGTTTTCCAATAAAATTGTACAGTTGGAAAGCTCACATTTTCCTCTATTCAACCCCACCAAACGAGTTATCCACAAGGGCATCTTTATGTCTGAGAGCATTTTCAAAAGTTATATCTTGTCGATTTCTCCAGAGATTCAGGTTAGACCACCTTATCTCTCCTTACTTAATACCAACGCTTTTTATTGCTGAGACCATCAGAGGGGGGAGGTGTGACCACCACATCCCTCCTCAGTTGAAATCCCCTGACTCTCCATATTGCCGATACCATCAGAGGGGTAGGTTAGACCACCGTGTCCCTCGTCAGTTTTAATGGCTTCAAAAAATACAATACTTTCAAATGGGTGCCCCCCATCCCAAAAGTAGAAGTTCCAAAACTCTCCTTAGTCTCTACTATCCACTGTATAGTGGTTACACTTTCCCAGAGCCTCCTTTTGACTTCAAGCAGCCATCACATGTGTTGTCTTGGGCATTATCAAGATTCAAGAAGGAAAGGCTTCGCAATGCATGGGTTGGTATACCGTCATTTCTTAGGTTTGACTACCAAATGTCCTCTAATTCCACATATATATGCCTAACCAAAAGTGTATTGACAGTACATCTGAGGACGTCAGCTTTGATCAATGCCCATTCTTGTCAAGTAAGAAGCACTCTTCAGGCAATTTGTTCATCCAGTTGCAGAAACACATATTAGTACCTCAAGGACAATACTTACATTGGTACCTGCATGAGTTCTTTTTTGACTCCATTTTCACATCATCAAACTCTCACACACAAATTGGACACAGATAAACTAGTGCATCTTGCCTTAAATAACACATCAGTTCAAGTTTTCAAGAACATAGTTGTATCCGTGTGCTCAGGTCAATCTGAAACAGAAATCCAATCTCAAAAGAATCTTTGCATCTGTCTTGACACAAACAAGAAGTCCTTGTTTACAAGCAAGTTCATCTACAAGTATTCTCCCCAACCCAAGGTATCTAATGTTCTCCTTTGTTATTTTGATATACCCAATGGGCTACTTCAGCTCCTAATACCCTATCCTTCAGGTGCCACTTGCCAATAATTGCTATATTCCAACACCCCTCCCCATCACCTGAGAAGACATCGAGGAATGCAATTGCCACAGCCTCGAAGGATTGCATCATGCTCTAATATATGGTTATATTGAGGACATTCACTATGTTTTTGATTACAATCCATTTAAAAATACGTGGTCTGTGGTCTGGTGACAAGTTGCAGGCTCTCGCTCATTCTCTCTTTGAACAACACATCATTGACAATACATGTACAAACTGTTTGTCATCCCATTTTTGGAGTTGTTGATAGAAGAGGATGGGCATTGATGAAAAAAGGGCATGGGATGGCTTTTGTAATAAGTAAAATAATAAGGATTAGCTTTATCAATGCATATGATAGGTGTTGTAAACTCATTGAACATTGCCTTCATATGTTTCTTTGGCCAGTGCTATATACTTTTGTTTCTGTTGTCTTTGGTTCTTGCACTCCTTGTTGGACAGCTCAGTGCTGTACCATGAATTATATTGTTTTAGATGTACTTCTATATTCTGTATTGCTTCTGGTCCTATTTTGTCAGCTAGAGCATAACTGGTTTCTACCAGAGATCTTAATGCTGACCTTGATGATACAACAGGAATAGAAATTGGTAGAGAACTGTTTGATATTGCAGTATTAAAGGCAACCATTGATGACACCGGAGTAAGGTTCTGGAGTTCTTGGAACATGGTTTCAAAAACATCATTTACTTCTGGAGTTTTATCATCAGTAGATGTTGGTACATATGAGGTCACAACCATACCATTGTGATTCCAAATTAGTGCCATCTTTGCTGTAGTTAATGAGACGGTCTATTGCTTGCATGACTTCATCTTTTGGAGGATTTCAATTCAATTAGGATTTTTTCCAGAGCCTAGGACCATTCACATCGCTACAAAGTAACATGTGAAACATTTGTTGCACATTGCTGGGAGTGGAATTTTTGTAAGCATAATACAACACATCTGTCCGATATCTTGCAGCAACATCATGATGAGTGAATCTATCAAGTGTTTCTCCTCTGGCATCATATATGAACTTTGCAACACACACGCAGTGCTCACAAAATATTCCCCTTGATTGGAAGCGGAAGCAACTACATTCAATGATTCCAGTGTCCAATACTGTAACTTTTCTGATTCTACAGAAAATTGGTAGGGGAACATCCTCGAATATCTCATAATCAGCATTTTCTGATGCTAAACTTTTAATCAATTGATAATTGAACAAACTTGAAAGCATCGTGTGTCTATTAGTTTGCTTGAGTACAGATTCTGGCATTGGAATACTGTTTGCATGAGACCTTCTCCAAGATTGCAGCAATTGGGAGAAGTGGGTGTGTTTGACCACAATTTCTTAGAATGTATGTATTCCTTTGAATGATGCTCTCAAGTTCTGCAGCCTTAATATGAGACTGAAAATTTAATGTTTGTGCTGCAGCATCCATATTCATTGTTGGTTTCAGTTCTTTTGTCCAAAGTTTGTTCCCTAGCCGAGGAATGCAATTGTGCATCCACCATTGGCATATGACTTTTTCATGATAATTGTGCAAAGTCAGAAAAAGGACCTTACCTCATGAGCTGTTGCATGGGAAGTATTGAAATGTCTCACTTATTGTCTCAGGTAATGGCAATACAAAGGCTCATAAATAAAGACATGCTTCTGCAAAAATCTCAACATAGCTATCACTACAAACATTTTACCCTCAGCAGCACACAGAAATGATGGCAAACATACAAATTGAAGTAACAAAAATTTGGAAATCTTGTATTCCTCCTCTGTTTCCACATAACCTGGTCTCATCCAACTGTACACCCACAACTTCACCCTGCGGATGACATCTTGCCATCTAGCTCTATTACTTTTCATGAATTTCATCTCTCCAGGAACATGATGCTCCATTCCTTGGTGAACTATGAAAAAAGAATAAGAGGTTAGTCAAGTGGATCTCTCTACATTGATAAGGTGTGATCTAGGATGAAAGGACTTGCCTATGTGCCATCTACATCCACCCTCTATTGCATTGACAAATATTGACAGCAGTGACTGGATAATCTCATTTCGTTGCTGAGGATCACCATCCTTCATGATAAATCTTACTCTGTTCCTCAGCCATTTTGGTATTAGCTTTGGGACTGCATGTTGAAATACCCATTTAGAGCCGATTCACTGTTCATTTGTAATCCATACCCACATAAAAACAACTTGTTTATTGATTGATGTCCTGCATGAAAATGTCAAAAGAGAAAATCCTTTGTTGTTTGAGTGTGAGGTAACATCACCCCAGATTACTTCAGGACAGACTTGAAAAATCTAAATGCAGGAAGGAATATCCATGCAATCGAAATGAAGAGGTATTGTGACCTGGAATTGGTTCTATCTTTCCTAGATTTCTGAGCCATTTCATGTATGGGAGCAGGGGATGGAAGGTCCAAAATGTCCTCATTTAAAATTGTACCAGATTCACAGTCTTTGGTAGTTGAAATTGTCACATAGTCATGTAACGAACTGGCTGCTAACTTGTTGTTGTGCAACTTCTTAGTTGTTCCAGTGGTGAACTCATTTATAGGGATGTCACAAAATGTTGCTTAGGCCACTTTTTCTGAGTCTTGAAAATTCTGAAGCAGGGACTGGATATCATCATCAAGGGGCAGCTTTCCATTGAACTTGTAGTTGACATATGCCATTTTCAGTGAGTCAACAAATCTTCCAAACTTCTTAAAGATGTAAGTCCTACCAGCTGCCTTGTTAGAAACAGATTCCATAACATGGTTGACAGCTTCTCTCTATGCTTCATTCGGCAATCTTGTTGATAGAGAATTAACACTGGAATCAAACTTTGGATGAAACTGATGGAACTGGTTGCCAGAGCGGCGCTCAAGATTAACAAAGAATCCATGTTTATCCCACTTTGCATCACAACAGAAAGGGCACTGATGTTCTCTATTGGAGATGTTTCTTCTTCTAGGTTTAGATTTCCCATCAATCATCTTGTTCTCCTTATCATTGCCAATCAGAGTAGTATTCCTGTAATTGTTATCATCTTTTAATTGCATGGCTTTTGATTTGAAGTCTCTGTAAGAATGAGAGCACAATAATGAGTGTCTATCTCCTCCGCCATTTGCTACAATGGTGTGTCCTGTTTCATGAGCTGATCTCATCAAATCTTTTTTTCAAACACATCCAAGACTTGCAATCTCCGCATCCACTCAACTTCTGATCAGTGGGGGGGATACAATGCCAAGCTGAAATATAGTCTCTTTGTTGGATATTTTGTCCCTCCAAGGTTTTCACAAATATCCACCAGTTCTGGGTCATTGTTTTCCATCACTTTTGTAGTGTCTTCTCCATCCAACACTACATGCACTTTGAAAGGAGGAGAGCTTTGCCAAGGAATGTTGAGATTAGCAACAGTCTCCTCAATAAGATTCTGTAGATTGCAGGTGAACTCATTTCCAATTCATAGGAATCCATAGAATAAAAAGTACCAGAAAAAACAGATTGCATGATGCTGATTGGTGGTCCGGTAGAATGAGCTGCAGAACATTTATTACCACATGATGTGCTATCAATGACATATGGTGCTTTTGTTGCGACATCATAGTGTTTGCACGTCATTGTGGGTGTAATAGAGCCAACAGAATGCCTACTGGACAGAGATGAGATAAGCTGGGTGACATTTGATGAATCGGATTCCATAGTAACAGATTCTCAAAAGGAAGACACATGGGTGATCTTTGATGCAGTATTGGGTGCAATGCAGCATGTTTGAGTGACAATCTGTTGAATAGATTCAATGTTAAGAGCTGTGCTAGGTGTGCTATAGGAGTGCTAGGAGTAATGGGAGACATATTGGGGAGATCTGGCTTGGTATTGGGTGGCAAGGAGCTGCGCAAGTCAGTGTGATATTGTGCATTGGAATCCAGGGAAACAGCTGTAAAAAGGTCACTAGGAGTAAGCGAAGACATATTGATGATAGCGGATGCATGGAAACACATTAGTGATCATAGGAGCAACAGAGGGGGCAGAAGCGTCAATGTGGCGGACTTGAATTACATGGGGGGAGAAACAAATGAGCATTGATATTTGGACCGAGCCATAGTTTTCATCCGAAAATAAAAATATATATGTATCCATCGGATTGGATAAGATATCTGCTGCTGACAGGAGATTAATGAAGAATAATAAAGACTCGTGTACAAGCAGTCATAAGGCCCACCCCTATGGGTCGACATTGCCGTTAAAACGTACATTGTATTCAAACCAAAATTGAAAAATAATTGTGAACATACTAAAAACTGGTGCCACCGTCAGATCCACCAAATTCATGGTTAAAAAGTACATAAATGATTTAAAATACAAAGGTGTAGCGAGACATACAAACTCTTTGCAGACAGAAACTATTTCACGGAGACTTTTTTCCAACAGGCACACTCTGTCTAAATTATGAGATCACAGAATGCCATGTTGAAATCATCAGTTCCATGCACCAAAGAAGTATGATTATAGTATTGTCAAATAATTATGATCATTGTAAATAGATTAAGCATCCTAACCATTTTTTGTTCCTTCTGGTTTATTGTTAGATCACATGATATCAATATATTGACACTTCATGCAAGAACTTCAATAAAGTCAACAGGCCAACACTGTTCGGCTCTTCATCAAAAAAATCATCCCCCTTATACCATCCACTACCATCAAATATTTCCTGGGTAGGTCTCATAAACAGCAACAACCACAACAAAGTTTGGAACACAACTTTCAAGTCCTGACCGCACTTGAATCGTTTGATCATGACATGAGCCAAGGATACCTACTGGTACCCCTGACCCAACCTGGGCCCAATATCAGGCCTATGGGTACACATACAAATAGAAATTCTACCCACCAAGGGAAGGATCCCACCAAATAGAAGCAGGACTCATCAACAAGACCATTGAGTCCTGCAGGACTTCTTAACAAGACCATTGGGTCCTGGGGGACCCACTGGCAGGATTACATCTACAGCCTAATTAGGTTCAAGTGGATTCAGGTTGGCATGCAAGAATGCATGTACAGCCCAAACCAGGTGCATGTGCACCCAGTTTGGCAT
The DNA here is from genome assembly GCA_013187285.1 of Cyclotella cryptica. Taxonomy (NCBI): domain Eukaryota; phylum Bacillariophyta; class Thalassiosirophyceae; order Thalassiosirales; family Thalassiosiraceae; genus Cyclotella; species Cyclotella cryptica. The sequence continues at coordinate 113,846 of JABMIG010000187.1, forward strand.
GAATGATTCCAATGGGGTTCGTGCAAATCCAACCTCCTCAAATTACATGCAAAATGCATGATAAACTAGAGAGGACTACCATGAGGCAGTTCTCATTTTCAATCAGTTTTTTAGCTCATACAAATAAGCTCCAAACAACTGGAACATCCTTTTTCTACTTCTTATCTACAACTACTTTTCGATTACTTCCAGCTTAGGTCACTATCATAAGATAGCCGAACTCGGTAAGTGCATTGCATTCACCACCACACAAAAGGCTCTCCTGACGACCACAGGCGTTCAAACAAAACAAGGTTTTACCACGCAGGGTACTACATTCATCGCACATCACCGTGCAAACAATTATTTCCTCAGTCCACCAAGGAGTAGAAGCAGCTTTTCATAGGCACTAGCCTAGGTGAGAAACTACAAGCCATGTCCTCTGTGAAAGCTTTTGCCGAAGGGCTCAAATGGGTAGAGTGCGAACATGGCGTTAGAGGGAAGAATTCCCCCATACTTATATTCCTGAGCAGGATGCCGTGCAGGATGCCCTCGCAAAGGACAAAAAGATCACCTACTTTAAATTGACTCTCCCTAACACAGGGAATGAGTTAAAGGTGGCGGTATGGGCATCTGGGTCTCCTGAGCAGTTTCTACTGCATGTACGCTCTGCCATTAATGCGTGCAAGCAAATGGGTTGCTGAAGCCAAGAAGGCTGCTGAGTCAGCCAAGATTGAGGCTGAACTAGCGAAGGAGGAGTACATAAAAATACACAACACTGAAAAAAAGAAGAAGGGCAATAAAGGAGATGCGCCCGGTACGACCACCGAAGCTGCTTCACCTGCCCTAGTGGAAGCCAAGGCCATATACGACAAGGTCTTGAAGGCTCTTGAAGATGCGAAGCTCACCGTCTCAATGGCTGGAGCGAAGCCCTTTGAGCTGTATGGAAATTTCCTCTCCGATGAAGCTTGTCAGCCATGGGAGAAGATCATCAAGGCCCAAGTGACTAAAGCTCCTTGGGAAGACCTCAAGGGAGTACCGCACACGGAGACTCCCACAAAGACTTGGAAATGGTTTCACGAGTGCGTCACGTTTCACCTGTTGCAGGTGTTCCATCATGACGCGGGCGAGGCCCTCAAGTACTATATCACAAATACGTTGAAGAAGCCCAACCGGGTGGGTGTCGATACGTCAGTTTTTCGTCCGAGTAGAACAGCTCAACAGCTACCTCGAGGCATTGCCCTGCCTGTATTACAGCCCAAAGGCTAATCAGGCTACCAAAAAGGTATTGCCCCTTGATGACGCTGACCTCGCGACTCATCTATTACGCATGTGTCCAGCCAAGTGGCAGACCCAGTATGACATGACAGAGAATATCACTCCAGTCAGTACTAGGGCCCTACAATTGGTCCAAGAAAGTATCGAGAACAATGCGGAACTCGATAACAAGCCCGCTAGCACGACCAAGGCAAAGGGGGCTGAACAGAAGCCGAAGATGGAGTCGATGGACTCCTGCATCCCCAAGAAGCCCAAGAAGGTGGGCTGGACCAAAACGTACTGTGTGCTATGCAAGAAACATGGGGGGCTGCACAAAAGTCACAATACGTGTGACTGCCGCCGTTATAACAAAGACGGTACTCCGATCGAGAAGAATGGGGGCGCAGGTAAGCCCAATTCAAAAGAAAGGAAGCCGGAGGGTGCAAACTTTGCCCAGATAGTCCGGGTGGAGCTGAAGAAAGCTCTCCGCAAGAAGTCTAGTAAGCACAAGAAACGTTGCACTAATGACTCAGAAAGTGACAGCGACTCTGACGACAGTTCGTGGAGGTGCGGGTTGGATAGCACTGGGGAATTACGTAGATGTAAGAAACGTAAATTAAACACTGCAGTTGACAGTTACACTACCCCCAGTCCAAGTAAAGCTATCCCGACTAATACAAGTCGAAATTCTAGAAAAATTAAATTAGCTGTCAAGAAAGCAAAATATCAAAAAAAATTGTTCCAAAACAAAAAAGTCCGAATTAAAAATTCGGAATAAAGTGAAGTCAATGACCTCATCTAACTTACAAAATCTCACGACAAAAAAGTTGTCAGTAATAAAGCTCATTACACTGAGGCCAATCCACATATGCCCAGTGTGATCAATCAACCCACGAAAGTGATTGCACCATACACCAAGGACCGCCTCAGTGTTACGGCACTAGTAGCCATAATGGAACCAGCAACTGAAAGTCAATCCACCAGAGCATACAAACAACCTCTGCGGAGTCGCCCCAGTAACAAAATGAAAGTCCTACTGGACTCTGGGTCTGATGGAGACTTTATTTTCCTACCAAAAGGAAAAGACAAACCCTTTCCCTACCTGACTAGGCAGGTGCCAAAGTCTTGGCATACGTCAAATGGGAGCTTCCAGATGACCAGAAGAGGCAAAATCAGGATCAAATTCTTTGAGTACTCCAATTCCAAGGATTACCTTCTACAACCCGACATTGTAGAATACAAGGAATATGACATGACCAAGCCAGGGTTTGACCTCATTCTAGGTAGTAATACCTTGAAGGAGTTAGGAATTGTCCTAGACTTTCGGACAAAGGAAATCACAGTAGATGAAATCTCACTGCCAATGAGAGACATCAACAAACTAAAAACAAGAGTGACTGTGGAAAAAGCTTGGACTATGAATAATAGCATCTATCAAGAGATGTCCAAGGAACCCCAAAGTACCCTGGAGGCAACAAAATGCCTCATAAAAATACTTGATGCTGAGTATGAAAAAGCGGATCTCAGGGCAATTGTCAGAGACAACTGCACACACCTAAGTGGCCCAGAACAAACAAAGTTACTGGAGCTCCTACAAGAGTTTGAGGAGTTATTTAGCAGAAAACTAGGTGACTGAGATTGTAAGCCAGTCTCCCTTCAGTTGAAGGAAGGAGCACAGCCATACCATGGCCGGCCTTTTCCCATACCCAAGAAGCCCATAGAAATCACAAAAAGAGAGGTACGGAGACTATGTGACTTAGGGGTACTTAAATGGCAGGATGATTCTGAATGGGCATCACCCACATTCATCATACCCAAAATGGACAACACAGTTTGGGTTGTCAGCGATTTTAGGGAAGTAAATAAATGCGTAGTGAGAAAACCGTTTCCCATTCCCAAAATCAGCACTGTTCTACAGGAACTAGAAGGCTTTACATATGCCACAGCCCTTGATCTCAACATGGGCTATTTTACCGTTAGATTGGATCCAGATGCATCCAAAATATGCACCATCATCTTTCCGTGGGGTAAGCATTCTTACCTGTGGTTACCAATGGGCATTGCATGTTCTCCCGATATCTTCCAGGCTAAGATGTCTGAGCTAATGGCAACCCTTGAGTTCGTCCGAACTTACCTTGATGATTTATTATGTATCAGCAAGGGTAACCTAGAAGACCACCTTTCTAAATTAAGTCAAGTCTTCATCAGGTTGCGAGACGCAGGCTTGACCATCAATGTATGCAAGTCGTCTTTCTGTGCCATGGAGACAGAATACCTAGGATATGTATTATCCAGAGATGGTGTAAAACCACAACCAAAAAAGGTACAGGCAATCCTTGCCTTAACACCGCCTCAAAATGTTAAACAACTCCGTAGATTTATGGGCATGGTCCAATACTACAGAGACATTTGGGCAAGATGCAGTGAAATACTTGCACCATTAACCAATTTAGTTGGTGAGTGTGGACACACCAATGTCACAAGGACTAACAAAACTAAGAAAAGGCCGTGGTATTGGGATGACATCCATCAGCAAGCATTCGACACTGTAAAGGCAATTATCACTTGCGATGTTACCTTGGCCTATCCTAATTATTCACAGGGATTTGAGATTTACACAGATAGCTCCAAATATCAATTGGGCGCTGTAATTACTCAAAACAACAGGCCGCTGGCGTTTTTCAGTAGAAAACTGAGTCAGGTGCAGCAAAAATATAGCTTGACCAAACAAGAACTATTGGCCATAGTAGAAACACTAAAAGAGTTCAAAGGCATGCTTTGGGGACAACAAATTATGGTCTACACTGACCACAAAAATCAAATGCAGGAGATTACTCTTAGAAGAGTATGGTCCCACCATTGTGTATATCAAGGGCATCCACAACACAGTTGCGGATGCCATCTCACGACTGGACTATGGACCTGTCAGAGATGACAGGTCAACTTGGATGACTTTCGCACAATGTTGGTGTTACCATAACATGACACAGCCAAAATCATCCCCAGCAACCACTGAGGAATCCATGAACCAGATGATTGCAAATCGAAATGAAGAGGACTCCATCTATCCTCTCACAACCAGAGAGATAGCGGAAGCACAACAAGAAGATGATAGCCTTCTAGACAAAAGCTAATCAACTCAATTAGTTGAGAATATTAAAGTACTCTACAATGATGGCAAAATGGCTATTGCAAACAAATCTCCAACAACGTGTGGTAGCTTGGTTCCACCACTACCTACAACACCCTGGGACCAAGCGTCTCGAAGAAACTCTTCGTCTTTCGATGTATTGGAAAGGTCGCTAAGAACGACTGTCCAATCACATGTCAAAAAGTGTCACAGTTGCCAGGTGAACAAGCGCAGACAATTAAAATACAGGAAACTGCCTACAAAATTTGCAATCACCAACCCTTGGGAGGCATTATGTGTGGATCTCATAGGACCGTACACCCTCAAGGGCAGGGACAAGACACAAATTGACTTCATGTGCATCACAATGATCAACCCCGCAACAAGCTGGTTTGAAATTGTAGAGTTGCCGGTATCACAGCTCCAGGAGCTTGATATTCCCACGGGTGCAAAGGGGCAAAGGAGCAAAGACACACATTTTCAACCACGGCAACCCTACTTTGACAAGACGTCAGCAACAGTAGGTAATATAGTTATCAGGACCTGGTTTAGCTGTTACCCACGTAGTCAATACATTATCTACAACAACGGAAGTGAATTTAAACTTCACTTCGAGACCCTCTGTGATTCATATGGTCTGAAGCGTAAGCCAACCAGTGTCAGAAAGCCACAAGCGAATGCAATACTCGAGCGGGTGCATCAAACAATCATGGCAATGCTCCGCACAGCTGATTTAGATATGGCCGAAACAATCAGCGAGAGTGACATTGCTGACTTTCTCACAAATGCCGCATGGGCCCTTCGCTCTACCTATCACACAGTACTACAAACCTCACCAGGAGCAGCTATCTTTGGAAGGGACATGTTGTTTGACGTCCCCTACATCGCTGACTGGTCTAAAATAGGGGAATATAGACAGCAGCAAACAGATGGCAACACAAGACAGGAGAATGCCTCTCGCATCAACTGGGACTACCAGCCCGGTGACAAAGTACTGCTGCAAAAATGACGGTCTCTGCAAACGAGACAGCCGGTATGAAAATGATCCTTGGACAATCACGTCAGTTCATATGAATGGCACAATAAGGGTTCAACGCGGAACTAAGTCTGAACGACTCAACATCAAGAGAGTTACACCTTACTTTGAATAAATTAAACTCTGTACCTTACCCCTCTCTCCTATTAACACTTACGCTTCATCATATGTTACACCATCTTTTTTTCTCTGTGGGGTTTTCTTTTTTCCTCTGGAGGTTTTCTTTTGTGTGTGCATTGACACCTTATGGCTCCATTCGTGGGGGCGAGTGACATGAGCCAAGGATACCTACTGGTACCCCTGACCCAACCTGGGCCCAATATCAGGCCTATGGGTACACATACAAATAGAAATTCTACCCACCAAGGGAAGGATCCCACCAAATAGAAGCAGGACTCATCAACAAGACCATTGAGTCCTGCAGGACTTCTTAACAAGACCATTGGGTCCTGGGGGACCCACTGGCAGGATTACATCTACAGCCTAATTAGGTTCAAGTGGATTCAGGTTGGCATGCAAGAATGCATGTACAGCCCAAACCAGGTGCATGTGCACCCAATTTGGCATGCATGATTCCAATGGGGTTCGTGCAAATCCAACCTCCTCAAATTACATGCAAAATGCATGATAAACTAGAGAGGACTCCCATGAGGCAGTTCTCATTTTCAATCAGTTTTTTAGCTCATACAAATAAGCTCCAAACAACTGGAACATCCTTTTTCTACTTCTTATCTACAACTACTTTTCGATTACTTCTGGCTTAGGTCAGATCAATGGCGATCAATGAATTTGATTAGCTATTGGCAAATATTGCTTGAGTATTTGGCAATAGAGGTGAGTGATATCTATTGAATAATGATGAGAGATGCAGCTTGGCAAGTAAAAACTTACTGAGCTTTTTTTGCATCCACACTCGAAGCTACCGCAAGAAAAGCACAGCAGCCCTAGACAACCCCCCTCCCCAATCAAAATTTGTAATAGACAATAGCAAAAATATGAGTTATAAAAACCAACCTGCAATTACCAAATAGTACCGCTGTTTAGAGACAGCTGGGTAAGCTTGCCTCATTGGCATTATGTCGCCATTTGTGTCAGGAATGATCATTATGATGGTATGCGGTGTTGCAGTCGTTAAGAGAAGTGACAGAAGAATGGTTCATAATGAGTAATCTGTATGGCAAGGAAGATTCAGATTGCTGGGGAGGAGATTCGGGAGGTAGGACGTCAGGAACGGGAGGAGGTTGAGCATCCTACATAAAATCACCATGTGGTATGTGCTGGGATTGAAAAGCTGCTTCTGCCACTGATGCAAATGCGTTCGCAAAGGCATGACATGAGCCAAGGTAGCTCCCCAGGCCTTTAGACCCAAAAACAGGACCTATTGAGCCCAAATCAATATACTTCCACAACAAGGGAAGTATAAACACTTCACTTCACAAAAAGTGTTGTCTCGAGAAGACATGAATCGTTTTTCACAGAAAAACACTTCACATCACAAGAAGTACTTCCCAAGAAAGTACTTCACATCACAACAAGTCTTTCCCCATAGAAACACTTGATGCTACAGATAAGTTTTCACAGTTAAAACTTCACAAATAGTCAATTATGACACAAATCGATTTACCATGAAAATTTCATGTTAAAAGCATGAGGACTGATAGTTTATAGTCCTCATTCTCACCCAATTAAATAGCTCATAAAAATAGTTTCCAATCAACTGGAATACCTCTTTTCTACTTCCTTATCTAGAACTACATTTCACCTACTTCTGGCTTAGGTCACTATTGTACGATAACCGAACTCGGTAAGTTCATTGCACTACCACGCTACAAAGGCTCTCCCGACAACCTACAGGCGGTCGAGAAAAACAAATTTTCATCACGCAGAGTACTACGTTCATCGCGCACCACCGTGCAAACGACTTCTTCCTCAGGCCTCCAAGGAGTTCTTACAAGAAACTTTTTTTAGGGACTAGTCTAGGAGAGAAGCTACAAGCCATGTCCTCCGTGAAAGCATTTCTCGAAGAGCTCAAGTGGATTGAGTGCAAACGTGGCATCGGAGGAAAGAATTCCCCCCTACGCTACATTCCCGAGCAGTATCCTGTACAGGATGCCCTCGAGAAGACCAAAATGACCACCTACTTCAAATTGACTCTTCCCAACACGGGGAATGAGTTTAAGGTGGCAGTATGGGCGTCCCGGACTCCCGAGCAGTTTCTACTGCATGTACGCTCCGCGATTCACGCGTGTAAGCAGATGGGGCTTGACACGGACTTCGCGGCAGCCGAGAAGGCTGTTGAAACAGCCAAGATGAACTAGCCAAGCAGGAGTACGTGACGGTATGCAATGCTGAAAAAGAAGATCCGACGAGGCACGTCAGCCTTGGGAAAAGATCATCAAGGCCCAAGTGACTCGTGCTCCTTGGGAAGACCTCAAGGGAGTACCACACACGGAGACTCCCACGAAGACTTGGGACTCGTTCCACGAGTGCATCATGTTCCACCTGTTACAGGTGTTCCGTCACGTAGTACTAACACGTTGAAGAAGCCCAACCGGGTGTTTTTCGTCCAAGTAGAACAGCTCAACAGCTACCTCAAGACATTGCCCTGCCAGTACTACAGCCCAAAGGCTAATCAGGCTACCAAAAAGGTATTGCCCTTGGATGACGCCGACCTCGCGACTCACTTGTTACGCATGTGTCCGGCCAAGTGGCAGACCCAACACTACTTGACCGAGAAAACCACTCCTGTCAGCACTAGGGCCCTTCTCTTGGTCCTAGAGAACATTGAGAATAACGCGGAATTCGATGCGAAGCCTTCCAGCATGACCGAAGCAAAGGGGGCTGATCAAAAGCGCAAAATGGAGTCAATTGACTCCTGCATCCCCAAGAAGCCCAAGAAGGTGGGCTGGACTGACAAGCACTGTGTGCTATGCAAGAAGCATGGGGGCTACACAAAAGTCACAACACCCGTGACTGCCGCCGTTATATCAAAGACGGTACTCAAATCAAGAAGAATGGGGGCGCAGGTAAGCCCAATTCAAAAGAAAGGAAGCCAGAGGGTGCAAACTTTGCCCAGATAGTCCGGGCAGAATTGAAGAAAGCACTACGCAAGAAGTCTGGCAAATGCAAGAAACGCTGCGCTAATGACTCGAAAGTGACAGCCACTCCGACGAAAGTTCTTGAAGGCGCGGGTCGGATAGCACTGGGGAATTACATACTTGTAAGAAACGTAAACTAAATACTGCAATTGACAGTTATACTACCCCAGTCCGAGTAAAGCTATCCAAACTAATAAAAGTAAAAAAATTAAATCGACTGTCACCAAAGAGAAGACGTCAAAAAAATCTTGTTCCAAAACAAAAAAGTCTGAATTAAAAATTCGAGACAATTTAGAGACTACGACCTCAAATATTTCAAAAAAATCTTACAACAAAAACAATGTCAGTAGTAAAACAAAAGCCACTGAGGATAGTATTAAGACTCCCAGTGCAAACCATAGTCTCAAGCAACCAAAACAAGAGGTTGCATCCCACACCAAGGACCGCCTCGGTGTTACGGCACTAATAGCCATCATGGAACCAGCGACTGAAAGTCAGTCCTCCAGAGCATACAAACAACCTCTGAGGAGTCGCCCCAGTAACAAAATCAAAGTCCTACTGGACTCTGGGTCTGATGGAGACCTTATTTTCCTACCAAAAGGAAAAGACAAACCCTTTCCCTACCTGACTAGGCAGGTGCCAAAGTCTTGGCATACGTCAAATGGGAGCTTCCAGACAACTGGACGGGGAAAGATCAGAGTTAAATTCTTTGAATACTCCAGTAGCAAGGAGTATTTTCTACAACCTGATGTTGTGGAATACAAAGAGGATAGCATGACCAAACCAGGGTTTGACCTCATTCTTGGTAGTAATACCTTGAAAGAGTTAGGAATTGTCCTAGACTTTCGGACAAAGGAAATCACAGTAGATGACATCTCACTGCCAATGAGAGACATCAATAAACTAAAAACAAGAGCGACAGTAGAACGGGCTTGGACTATGAATAATAGCATCTACCAAGACACGTCCAAAGAACCCCAAAGTACGCTCGAGGCAACAAAACGCCTCATACACATACTAGACGCTAAATATGAAAAAGCGGATCTCAGGGCAATTGTCAAAGACAACTGCACACACCTAAGTGTCCCAGAACAAACAAAGTTACTGGAGCTCCTACAAGAATTTGAGGAGCTATTTAGCGGGAAACTAGGTGACTGGGATTGTAAGCCGGTCTCCCTCCAGTTGAAGGAAGGAGCACAGCCATATCATGGCCGGCCTTTTCCCATACCCAAGAAGCACATAGAAATCACCAAAAGGGAAGTACAGAGGCTATGTGACTTAGGGGTACTCAAATGGCAAGATGATTCTGAATGGGCATCGCCCACATTCATTATACCAAAAAAGGACAACACCGTACGGGTTGTCAGCAATTTTAGGGAAGTAAATAAACGGGTAGTGAGAAAACCGTTTCCTATTCCTAAAATTAGCACTGTTCTACAAGAACTAGAAGGCTTTACATATGCCACAGCCCTTGATCTCAATATGGGCTATTACACCATTAGATTGGATCCAGATGCATCCAAAATATGCACCATTATCTTTCCGTGGGGTAAGTACTCTTACCTACGGTTACCAATGGGTGTTGCATGTTCTCCGACATCTTCCAAGCTAAGATGTCTGAGCTAATGGCAACCCTTGAGTTCGTCCGAACTTACCTTGATGACTTATTATGCATCAGCAAGGGTAGCCTGGAAGACCACCTTACTAAACTAAGGCGGGTTTTCATCAGGTTGCAAGACGCAGGCTTGACAGTGAATGCACGCAAGTCATCTTTCTGTGCCGTGGAGACAGAATACCTAGGATATGTGTTATCCAGAGATGGTATAAAGCCACAACCAAAGAAGGTACAGGCAATCTTCGCATTAACACCGCCGCAAAATGTTAAACAACTCCGTAGATTTCTAGGCATGGTCCAGTACTACAGGGACATTTGGGCAAGACGCAGTGAAATACTTGTACCATTGACCAACTTAGTTGGGGAGTGCAGACATACCAAAGTCACAAAGGCCAATAAAACAAAGAAGAAGTTGTGGCATTGGGACAACATCCATCAGCAAGCATTCGACACTGTAAAGGCAACAATCGCTCGCGATGTTACCTTGGCCTACCCTGACTACTCACAGGGATTTGAGATCTACACGGATAGCTCCAAATTTCAATTGGGTGCCGTAATTACTCAAAACAACAGGCCGCTGGCATTCTTCAGTAGAAAACTGAGTCAGGCGCAGCAAAAATATAGCGTGACCGAACAAGAACTACTGGCCATAGTAGAAACACTGAAAGAGTTCAAAGGCATGCTTTGGGGACAACAAATTACGGTCTACACTGACCACAAAAATCTAATGCAGGATGCTCTAGGTCTGACCTCTGATCGAGTGTACCGCTGGAGATTACTCTTAGAAGAGTATGGCCCCACCGTTGTGTACATCAAGGGCATCCACAATACAGTTGCGGATGCCATCTCACGACTGGACTATGGACCCGTTGCAAATGACAGGTCAACCTGGATGACTTTCGCACAATGCTGGTGTTATCATAACACGGCACAACCGAAATCATCCCTAGCAACCACCAAGGAATCCATGAACCAGGTGTTTGCTAATCGAAATGAAGAGGACTCCATCTATCCACTCACAACCAGAGAGATAGCGGAAGCACAACAAGAAGACGAAAGCCTCTTAAACAAAGGGCTACTCAACTCACTTAGTTGAGAATATTAAAGTACTCTGTAAGGACGGCAAAATGGTTATTCCAAAAAGCCTCCAACACCGTGCCGTAGCTTGGTTCCACCACTACCTACAGCACCCCGGGACCAAGCGTCTCGAAGAAACTCTTCGTCTTTCGATGTATTGGAAAGGTCTACGAACGACAGTCCAATCACATGTCAAAAGTGTCACAGTTGCCAGGTGAACAAGCGCAGACAATTAAAATACGGGAAACTGCCTACAAAACTTGCAATCACCAACCCATGGGAGGCATTATGTGTGGACCTCATAGGACCGTACACCCTCAAGGGCAAGGACAAGACACAAATTGACTTCATGTGCGTCACAATGATCGATCCCGCAACAAGCTGGTTCGAAATTGTAGAGTTGCCGGTATCACAGCTCCAGGAGCTTGATATTCCCACGGGTACAAAGGGGCAAAGGAGCAAAGACACACATGTCCAAACTAAACAACCCTACTTTGACAAGACGTCAGCAACAGTAGGTAATATAATAAATAGGACCTGGTTTAGCCGTTACCCACGTAGTCAATACATTATCTACGACAACGGAAGTGAATTTAAACTTCACTTCGAGACCCTCTGTGATTCATATGGTCTGAAGCGTAAGCCAACCAGTGTCAGAAACCCACAAGCGAACGCAATACTCGAGCGGGTGCATCAAACAATCATGGCAATGCTCCGCACAGCTGACTTAGATATGGCCGATACCGTCAGCGAGAGTGACATTGCTGACTTCCTCACAAACGCCGCATGGGCCGTTCGCTCTACCTATCACACAGTACTAAAAACCTCACCAGGAGCAGCTATCTTTGGAAGGGACATGTTGTTTGACGTCCCCTACATCGCTGACTGGTCAAAAATAGGGGAATACAGACAAAAACAAACAGATAAGAACACAAGACGGAAAACGCCTCCCGCATAGACTGGGACTACCAGCCCGGTGACAAAGTACTGCTGCAAAAAGACGGTATCCTCCGCAAAACAGAAAGCCGGTATGAAAGTGATCCTTGGACCATCACGTCAGTTCATACGAATGGCACCATAAGGGTTCAACGCGGAACTAAATCTGAGAGATTAAACATTAGGAGAGTTACACCATATTTTGAATAAAATAACCTCTGTACATTATCCCCTCTCTCCACATAACACTTACGCTTCGTCACATGCTACACCATCTTTTTTTCTACCATATTTTTTCCCTCAGGAGGTTTATATTTTCGTGTGCATTGACATCTTATCGCTCCACTTGTGGGGCCGAGTGACATGAGCCAAGGTAGCTCCCTAGGCCTTTAGACCCAAAAACAGGACCTAATGAGCCCAAATCAATAAACTTCCACAACAAAGGAAGTATAAACACTTCACTTCACAAAAAGTGTTGTCTCGAGAAGACATGAATCGTTTTCACAGAAAAACACTTCACATCACAAGAAGTACTTCCCAAGAAAGTACTTCACATCACAACAAGTCTTTCCCCATAGAAACACTTGATGTTACAGATAAGTTTTCACAGTTAAAACTTCACAAATAGTCAATTGTGACACAAATCGATTTACCATGAAAATTTCATGTTAAAAGCATGAGGACTGATAGTTTACAGTCCTCATTCTCACCCAATTAAATAGCTCATAAAAATAATTTCCAATCAACTGGAATACCTCTTTTCTACTTCCTTATCTAGAACTACATTTCACCTACTTCCGGCTTAGGTCAAGGGGTCTCGGCGCCGGTTTTTTTTTTTTTTTTTTTAAGGAGGTGGGTGGGGGGTGGGTAGATTTTTGGGGGGTTTTGGGGTGGGGGGTTTTTTTTTTTTGTATTTTTAATATCATGTGTTCGCCTGTGGGCCTCTGGTGAGACATGCGTAGTATTAGTCTTTTACATGTGATTGGGTGGATATTTGGTGTGGAGGCCAGACGTCCCCATCTTTTTTTGTTCGCAAAATTTTGGTAGATATATCTACTTATCGCACCACTTAAGTGTCAGAACGATGATAACAAAACTATACAAATTGGCAAATGTTCTCTCGAGTTCACTACAGGACCAAAAAATAAAAACCATTCAGATGGATTTATAACATTTATGTGTGAATTGGTTAGCGTAAGCGTTTTTTTGTCCTTACCATACGCTAAAACTAACGGTAATGGACGTTTATCAAGGATCCGTTCTAATAGTTATGAGCACACAGACCTTTCAAATTTATATTTGAATTATGTTGACCAATCATTGACTGACATTCCCTTGAGATTGTGTAAAACACATCAAAAGTAAGTAGTACGAAAAAATCGGAAATTCTCCACAGCATCGACATGGGATTAAGGGAGCTACACTTTTTTATGATAAATATTATCAGGAACGGAGTAGGAGCTATACCTGTGAGTACCTTCATAACTGGGTGATTTTACTAACAACGAATACGTAATCTACCGTTACAAACAAGTATCTCTAGGTAGAAATGAGAAGCCCAGTACGTTGACTGTATGAACTCACAACGGCATACATATTGTTGGGTGAAGCAGTATAAATAAAATAGAACCTACCTAGTACCTCATAACTTATTGTATTGTGCTGTCCTATCCATCACACACGTGCAATGGGGTTGTGATAGGACACTGGAGAGCAAACAAGTCTAATTAATTTCAAGGCTTTAAAGCAATTATGATACAGATCTAGATACCTACAATACATACACAATTAAAATTATAAGAAAGAACTCATTCGTGAGTCAAATAAAACATCTGAACTTACAAGCACCACATTACTCTCACGTGGTTCTCACATGCACTTATTATTTTCCTCTGAACTATTTGGGGAATGGTGGTTTATGGGAGCGTGTTATGCATTTACCTTTTTTACATAACAGGTCCCAGGAAGAGTACTGCAAGGTCCCCAATTTCAGCCTTTTTCTTGTATCAACGGATCATCCTCACATACAAAGAACCGGACGAGCCATCAACTCCTACCACAGGTACGCAAAATGATAGGAAAGTACAACTAGGAATACTCTCCCACTACTCGCTTATAGATACCATTTATTTAGTGGGCGCCATGTTTGAACCTGTGGGCGAAGTGCTAATTCAAAATTCAGTCGTGCACGGCTTCAAAAGTTGAAGCCGTCTGTTTAGACGGCTTCAACTTTTGAAGCCGTGTGAAATATCTATCACCCACAAAGGTAAATTCTACATGTATTACTTACAGTACACATATTATATTGTACGTATGAACAGTGACGGTAGGTATTTCCATCTATTAATCTTGACTAATAATAATACCTCGTAAAATAAGGTCGTTCCGTCGAAAGACGTAGTTGCACAGTTGTCCCGTGAGGATGCCTGAGCGGGCGTGCAAGGAAGTCGCTGGATGGAGGCGAGGAGGGTGGATTGGGTGGGAGGGTGAGTTTGGTGACGGGAGTGGTGGAGGAGACGTTGTGGGCAGGCGGCCCATAGTAGCCTCCTCGCTTCTTGTGGAGGAGATGGATGTCGTAGAGTTGTACGGCTGGAATAGGCTGGAATGTTCTCTAGGTCCAGGGTGTGAAAGAATGAGTACCTTTGTGAGCATATGAAAAAAATATCAATCGTGTGTCACACGGCTTCCAATTCTGAAGCCATCTAATCAGACGGCTTCAAAATGCGAAGCCGTCTGAATGCATGCGTTGAAATTTGAAGCCTGAAGATCACACGACTGAATATAAATTTTTAGTAGACCTGTCATTAGCAGATTAAAACCTTCTAAAGACTCCGACTGATAATTATTATACTTTCTTAGAAATCAACGGAGTATTTGAAGAAGCTTCTCATTTTTGGTTCCCAGGAATTTGACTCCTACCTCCTTCTTTGTTGTTTGTGGACTTTGTTGTCGTTTCAGGGACCTTGCTGGCAAGAACACATTTTTAGAACCAGAGTAAGCCTTCATCACTGAAACTCAAATCAAATGTGATTGTGAGCTATTCATTTAGAAGAGATCACACAAAAGTATACTTCCAATGTTCAATCTATGATTTTCAAGCACACTAGATAGGCAATAGATAAAAATTGATGCCAATGTCATCTCGCTGTCTTTTTAAGTTATTTTGGGTCATTTTGTGTCATTTTGAGCCAATTAAGTCATTCTACGCCAAGATGCTGACTTTGATGCAACAAGACTTTTTGACTTATGTGACACTGATGCATGACTGATTTTGAGAAAGTTGTCTAGCCTCCACAACTTCCTCGAGAAGCTCTCGACGTTAGTAAATAAATTAAATAAGCTCAGTTGAACATTGTAAGAAACGAACAGTTGCTGGCAGTTAAACTTCAAAAACAATGATTTCAATTTAGTATACATTGCTATTTTTATTAACAGTCTTTTCTTTTTTCTGTTAAATCCCCCACCTCCAAACATATGACTACTGTAGGTATACGCGCTCAATCAAGTCAACCAATTTGTATCTCTAGAGGTGACTACGCATTGTTTTTATTCTGTCATCTTGAGTTGTATTGTGTCATTTTGCATCATTTTGAGTCATGACTCAGTGGAGCAAACTGAAGCGAAGAGAATCACAATGATGGAGAAATAATGTTGAAGTTTGACATCATTTAAGTGAACACTCCTAACTTATGAAGTTATTGAATGGTATACTCCCGTGAAACTTTCTTTGAGCGTGGTTTATTTCTGACATTCGCTGAATTTGTCCTTTGAAAAAGTGGTGTCGATCGTATAAATAGATTTCCTCCATTTCAAAGAAGGTATGATTTGCCTGTTCTTCCAGGTTTTCTGCATAAACCACACAGACAGAAAAATGAACCCATTCTAGGTACTTGAGCACAACAAACATAGTTGAGAGCTCATAATATTTCCTGCCAGATCTCTCACAACACTGACAGGCATGGACCAGATGACTGGTAAGTTATAGAATCATCATTTAGTAAAGACTGTGCCAGATTGCGTATATGACTGATGGTGGGCTGTGTGTTAGTCAGTAATAGTGCACCCGAGGTAACTAGTGAGTCTAAGGGAAGATAATACCACAATAAATGTCCTCGTGAGAGCTATCTTACCCTGCCATGAGCACAGTTCCAAGGAACATCTGTCTTCTCAAGCTTTTTCAAAATTTCCAATTGTTCTTTGGAAGATAGTGCTGTCCCAATCATAATACTTTTCTGTTTGATCGGCACCATTTGTAGGAAGAGCACATATAGATACGATTTTTTAACAACATTCATTAAAGCAAGCGAACAAGTCAAAACGCTTACCCTGCAAGCCCTTGATGCAAACATCGCAATAGCTTTTGGAAGTCGAACAACATACGGTCCAACGACACTGTTTGCGTTGCTACTCCCTGACGTAATTCCAGCAAGTCTTTTTACAGCATTGCTAGAACCAGACCCACTCCCATCTGCCCCTGTACCATATCCAGCAATGTGTCCGCCGGAGCTTGTAGTCCCCTCTGCGCCAAGCATCGCACAGAGTGCCCAAACATCTTATGAGGCATAGAAAGAATATGATGTTATAGAAGCAGAATGTGACAAACAATCACGAAACATGCAAGTTCGCCATCTTCACAAATCGACATTGAACACCATGTTCATAACAGAAACTTAAGCATTGGAGCTTACCCTCCTTCCCAAACTGCACAGCCTTCGTGCCATCACCGCCAGATCCACTGTGGGGAAGTGCTGTCAAGGAGAGACGGTGTCGCGGGTCTTTTGCTGGATTGTAGTCAAATCTAAAACCGTTCGTCTTAAAGACATCCATGTGTTCAAGAATGCAGTGTTCTTCGGATGGCGATAACTCAAGCGGCAATGGCGTCATGAGGTTTTGTTGATGAAGGATAGTCTCTTTGCATAGGCGTTCAAAATTATACTTCTCATCACAAGCGTGTTGATCAAGAATCCAGAGGTTATGATTGCGACACCTCACAAGAATGAATCCAAGATTAAATTGACCAATTATCGACATGTGAGCAAAATCTTCTCTAGAAAGATTGACCTGAGTAGTGTCAGTGGCGTCAGAGAACGAATTTTGCAGATCTAAAGTATCCTTTTCACGTTTCAACGAGGAGTGAAATAGCTTCCGTTTTTTTCGCATGAGGACCAAAGAATGTTGAGCTTGAGCCATGACGCTCTGTGTTCCAGCAAATGAAGACCACATAGTTTCGTAGGGCACTTGTATTGGAGGATGTTCTCTCTGGTTACAGTCATTCGAATCAAAGACATCTCTTGATGATTGGCGACGCGAGCGATCCCTCACTGTCGATGGAGTTGGATCTAATGGCTCTGTTTCTCTTGCCCTCCCTTGGAACGTTCGACTCAGTTTCTGCGATATTATTCTCTTGCCAGAAATCATGCGTCCATTCCCGCGAACTGACTCGTCGGCTTTTGATGATTGACAATAAGATGCGGATCTCAAATGCTTTGGTTCTGGTGGGTCGGTGGAATGAAATTCTTCACGGTTGCTGTCAACCTTTGCGTCTTTCCTATTTGATTTGGTCAATCCAAAGGAAAAGTCGTCGAGAAAAGCGGTCGAATCATCCCTTGCCTTTCGTTTTGGGCTATTCAACACTTCGTCAGACTCTTCATGCATTGATTTCTGACGACGGGAGGAAACACGGTTATCTTCTATTGATGGTTCTGTAGCAGTGGAATCTTTACCGCATTTTTCAACCTCATTCTTGGAGTTGGATGACCCAAAGGCAAAATCATCAATCATTGATTCTGCCTCACTCGTTCCCTTTCCGTTCGTGAATGTCGGTTCTATTTGGGCAGTAGACAGCTCAACTGGGGATGTGGATTGTGACGGCATTCCCCTCGTATCAGCCATTGCATCGGGGCGACAGTCCGCATTTTTGCGTGCGTCTTGACCTTCAGATGCCATGCTCGGGTCCATCGAAAGCATTTGTGCCATTTCTTGCCGTTGCTCAGACTTGTTGAAGCGGTTGAAGGTTAATTTCATTTGCTCCCACACCCTTCGGTCTCGTTGTTTTTCTTTCTGCGGCTTCACCTCATATTTATTCGATTCATCTTCTTTAGTACTGTTACCTTCCTCGATATGGCTTTCTTCAGGCGAGGCGGTTGTGATAGAATCTTTGCTGCTGGTATCTGAGGCTTCAGGTTGAGTCTGGGTTAATGTTGGAGTGATGACCCTTTTGTCCATGATCGACGATGACGACTTGTTGACAGACGGAGACTCATTCAAGGGCCCATCACTCTTCGCTCGCCTAGTGCGGGGAGTACCAATATTGACCTCCTCGTTGCAGATTGCAGTGGGGTCAGTGGTCGCCTTAATATATTTTCCATTATTATCTATTTCCGCTGCATCGCAGGTGCCTCCTTTGGCACTTCCATTGGTGCGAATCTCCACTTCGTTCGCCGCAAACTTTCCTTCACTCTGTTCCGTCCAAAGTTCCACCAAGCCATTCCGTATCAGTTCTAATATCGCGGACTCTTCTGTAAAGAGAACTTGTCGCTTGTCCGGGGATAAATTCACGTCAAAGGCTTGGTTAGGAAGTGTGAAAGCGAGAATGCATGCGGGACGTCGGCATGTTTCACTAGGATCGAATCTCCTCCAGACATCCCCAATCACTCTGGATGCAGCAGGGAGATCAACGGGTCTTCCGTTGATACTAAAAAAATGGTGTTCGCGGGCCGTGGATGGATAAGGAGATGCGGGTGAGTGGGATACCAAACCTTGTACTTTCCAAGACGACGGTTTTTCTCCTTTTACGGCAGAAGAGAGATCAATCTCAATACAACTCAAACCATCAAGAAATTTGGTACCAAGTATGGACGCTATGCGAGTTTTTAATGTCGCGGTTGTACTCGAATCGCTTGTTGCCAAACGAACCACTTCAGCTTGTTTTGTTGTCGATTTTGACTTGGACTTAGCGGTGGTGTTGACGTCAATAAGGGTGAATTGAGTACCTAGGCACAGAATTGCATCTGGATTGATAATAAAGAGTGTAGGGAAGTGTAGGGTAAAGACAAAATTGAATTGGTTGCCTAAAACAGGACAGCAGAATACAGCCACGAGTTTGCTGCCAACTCACACCCTTGCAATACCTTGATCAATTTCATCCTCTGAGTCTTAATTCTCTTGCACAAATCCACCCTTCTCACCGGCAACCTTTCAAACAAACCATTGACAGTAACCGTCGTCCCCACTCCCCTCGCAACAGTGCGCCTCGTTTCCGCAATGAGGTTTCCCTGAGGATCAAACGAAAATTCTTCTCCTGCGTTCTCGTCGCAAGTACGGGTCGAGACTACCATGGATTTCGAAATGTTGGCCAGACTAAAAAGTGCTTCTCCTCGAAATCCAAGAGTCGAGACCGTGGATGCGGATTGTATGTTTGGTTCTGCATCGCCGGCGCTTGTATTGGCATTTCCTTCATACTGATTGGCATCCGAAGTGTTCCCATACAAATCACTAAATGATCGTAATTTACTGGTGGCGTGTTTCGCCGCCATGAGGCCTCTGCACGAACTGGGAACTCCGGTGCCATTGTCGGTGACTTGAATGCTGGTGAGTCCTTGATCGTAGAGTTTGACTGCGTCATGAAAGAAGACCGAGCGAGGGAGATGGAAGATTGAGGGATACAAGGAGATCATTGGCATGTACAACCAAGGCTTGTCGTTTCATTGAAGGAGTTGCTGGATCTCGATAACTTGATGGCAAGCAAGCTACGACAAACTGACTCTCGCATTACGTAAACTCTCAGTGACAACAACAATCGCCAATCGACTGCAACCACAACACCTCAAAGGCAGTTCTCACCGCAAACCCTGCTTGCCCCGGCGTCGATCGCATTCTCCACCAATTCCTTCACGGCACTCGTCAAGTCCGAAATGGCCTGGCCCGCCACGAGGCGTTGGATGGATGGCTGAGGAATGGGCTGGATGGTGTTGGTGCTCATGAGTTGCTCTGTTCAATGCGGAGCGTCGTGCGTGCGGCGTGGGCATGTCCCTGTCATGTGTCTCGCCACGACGGGATCCAACACGGAGCATTATTTGGCGCGAACAGAAGGATGACCAAGAAATGCTGAGGTATTTATGTACAATATGTACCGTAGGTAGGTACGTTCCTCTAGTGAACACTACGTCTGGTATAACCAACCAGGATACAGCCCCATCAACTGCCACTGCTGGGTTGATAATTGCAAAATGGGGTGTATCCCAATCCTTAGAGATCCTGGTACTTATCAGATTCCTTTCTACCGAATGAAAATCAACATAAGTAGAGAATATGTTTCCTATACAAAATATTGAATTCCACTTTTTCAGGTCCTAAATATCTGTATCTAGTGAGGGAAGTCACAAACTCAAATTCATCATTGAAATCAAGTAAACCTTTTATTAAAGCCTTTTTGGATGATTTATCGTAATAACTGGATTGAATTAAATGTGGGAGCGTATTGATGTTGCTTGTCATGTTCTTATTTGCACATTTTAGAGAACTCTATTCTTGTGATACCAAATCAACATTGTCAAGTGATCCAAATCAAGGCACGAATCTTTGGACAGAAGCTGACAACAAACCACAGTTTATCAAACCTCTTGTATATATTGTAGTACAACCAACTGTTCTACCTGATGCAGATATGCTTCCCATAGAAATATTGGGTTATGACACCATGATGCCATGATCCCAGAACCCCAAGGTCTCAAGTCTCAAGCATGTTACAAACAGTACAAATACTATTAATGGGTCTACGGTGTGTCCCTTGACACCATCACTAAAACTCTGCAAGTCGAATGCATGAGTGTCAAAACCCAATACATGGACCATCCAAACATAAACTCAATGAAGAATTGTTGTGATCCCAAGACAAGGGAGACAATCCTTCTCAAGTTTCATAGATCATATACTTATAACATCAAACCCAGAGGAACTTAAAGTGATTGTTTTATGAAGAAGAACATGAAGGCTCACTACTCAAGCACATTCCAATAGCATTGATCATTATGATACCAAACGTGTCCACATGACAAGAAATACCTTTGTCATTTTCTGTGCATATTATATGGAATCCACATAGAACTAATGAAACTATGATAACCAACACAAGGAATTTAATAATGCAGATCATATTGCCATTTATAATTTTGGTTTGGAAGTTAGTTTTGCATTTGTTTTTGCTTAAACCAGGTAGTCAAGGAGTAACACTTATTGTTCTTATTTTTATTTTTCAACCCGTGTGCTGATTATCTATTTTTGCATGCTGGATGCATAATGTGCCATCACAACAAAGCTGTAAAGATGGGCTATGTAGCTGACATTTTGTGGTTCATAATAGATTTGTTGCCACCTCTTAGTTTTGAGTTTATTTTTGATATTTTTGAAAAAGTCATCAAATAAACATTTGACATGTGACAAGGGGGTGACCTATTTGAAGACAAAGCGCCAATGTAGAATGTATGTGTTGACTTTTAGTGTTAAAGAATCATTTTAGACAAGTTCTATATATTTGAAAGGCAGTGACTTTCCAGGTGCAGCAGGCGCTGTTCCAAGATGAAGTATTTTGGTTTCCTTTTTTGGTTCTAAAAAGGTTGATACAGAAAGAAGAGCAGCCAGATCTGTCAAAACATAAAATTAAGCCAAAAATTCAAACCTTACGTAGAACTTACCCAAATATAAAGATGTAAGTTAAGTCTACAATAGTAGAAACTACTGTGTTTAGTATTTAGGGCTTTTTGATATGGTATTCAATAGATTCTTGCCCCCTATTTCTACCTTGCATCAGTTCCACATATAATTACACTCTATGTACAAAACATAGTAGGACACAGGTGTGACAGATGCTATGTGTGCTCATGGTCACAGATGCAATCAGATGTTCTTAGTTCTATTCCCCATTCAGGTTCAATATCAGACAGGACCAAGGCTAGTCCATCTTTTGCACTTGAACATTTTTAGGGCGCCATGTGCTATCAGAATTGTCAGGGCAAAATGTGTGGCATGTAGGTGTGAGGGATTATTTTCACAAGTTATTGTTGATGACACTGTTTTCAAGGCATGGCTTTAAAAGGGCAAGAATTCATTGAATGCAGTATCAAAAGTGCTCGAAATAGTTGACCTTTATTCTTGCACTTTGGTTGCAAAAAGGCAACTGCTTTGTGTGAAGAATCTAATTGATTTCAATTAGTTTTCATGTCTTTGTTTTCTGGTACAAGTGACTCGCAATACAAATGACACCTCTCTTTGCATAACCAATTATGGAAACACAGTTTTTAGAACTTGATTACAAACAGTGAACTTTCCGGATATGTCCAGGTAACAAGTGAGGGATGTGACACAGGTTATAGAGAGGAATGCTTTGCTGTGGACATTCCTGAGTTCATAGCAAAATTGTTGTCTCATGAAAAGATTGAATGAAATAACGGAAACTCTGTCTAGGAGGTTATCGGCAGCAAGACTGGGGTATTTCATCTCCACTCTTATATTTATTGCTCCTGGAATTTGAAATGATCTTAAGCTTCACTCCCAGCTTTAACAGAAAAAAGCCTTGTGCCAGTCAAGGCGAAGTAAACAGTGGTGTCAAATGTAATGAGAGACAGTATTTAAGTCTGGTTTTGCTGATCTCAGTTACGAAACTGATGCTAGACCCTTTAACCATATACTAGCTGTCACCACGGCTGCCGCAGGAGCCGTGGTACTACGATGAAGGAGAGCGTTCCAGGTAAAATGGCCTTTGCACCTCAGTTTGCTGATTAGCTTTCAGCTTAACGTGAGTTGGTAAACTTTACGTCGTAGTGTTCACGCTCAATGTCTGGAGAAAAAGGTGTG
The DNA here is from genome assembly GCA_013187285.1 of Cyclotella cryptica. Lineage (NCBI taxonomy): Eukaryota > Bacillariophyta > Thalassiosirophyceae > Thalassiosirales > Thalassiosiraceae > Cyclotella > Cyclotella cryptica. The sequence goes on from JABMIG010000187.1 coordinate 136,825, forward strand.
TGCATGTACTGCAGCTATAATGTGAAAATGGGCAATGAACAAATAAAGCATCAAAGGTCCACAATAACAAATCGGCATGGTCCTATGTTTATCATCATCAAGAATGATGATGAGGCTCGTGTGGAGTCAAAACTACCCCATCCTCAAACCTCACAGCCCTAAAATGAAAATCTGGATCCAAAACATCCCACCATCCAAATTCACTCATGGTCGTAACCCTCCTTGCGGCAACGAACAACGCCTCTCCCTCCTCGGTAACACCCCGTTGCTCAATCAAATAATCAAATGCAAGGGTTTGCACTAATTGCTGCACCTCATCCAAAGTAAGCTTGACGCGAGAGACATTGGCTTGTGTCATTTTATCGGATATTTGTTTAAGTGTGACTCCGTTGCCGGTGCCGTATCCACCGTTCATGCGACGAACGCACATTAGGATAAAGTTTCGGAGTTCTGCAATGAATTCATGGTCGAATTCGTATTCAGTGTACCTTTAGGAGAGTGGAATGAAATAAGCGAGTGTGTTTGGGTGTTGCAAGGGTTGGTAATTGAAATAATCCGGGTGATATTTTGAAATCTACATATTCTGGTAGAAACGACGTAATATAAGGTGACACATACCATGGGCCACCCGTGATTTCTTTTGCAGGCTGAAGATCATACAGCATGTACAGCTTTTTCGTTTTGGCCGTGACGGCCTTGATGGGTTTGATCAATCGTCTCGTCTCTAATTGCTGAGTTAAGATGAGTTGATTTAAGGTAAACAACGAGAAAAAAGTTAATCAACAGGATCGCAAGTAGCTCTAGGACCAAACCACACAGTGTCCAAACAATTACAACAACACTCTCACCTTAAAGACCTTGGTGAGAGTCCCTTGCGGAATATTCGTCTGCGCCCTGATATCAACAGTCCAAATTCCCTTATCCCCGCTGCTCTCAATGACCCTATATACCATCTTTGAGTGAGCATCCAACCCCTCTAACTTAGTGGCCTCTTCTTCTGTCAAGAGCGAGAAGAATACTTCGTTTACTCCATTTGTGTTGACTTTGCTCATGGTTAATTTGGAAGAACGGGTCAACTCGTTGATGATTGAGACTAATTTGGTGTAATCGTCGTGGAAGTGAGATTTGAGGTCCGAGTTGGAAATGCCCTTTTTGTGTTCGGGGAGGGAGAGGAGAGAGATGAAGCGAGATTGTAGGAGCGAGAGTTCTTCATCAGAGTTATTGCCGCTGCTACTGATGGCGCTGTCGGCTGCATCAGTTCGTCTTCGCTTGGTGGCAGAGGTGGATGCTGTAATGATGGGTCGTTTGATTGGCGGCATGTTGGCTGAGGTTCGATTTGCGCTGAGTGGTCACTTTGTGTAGATCAATAGAAATTGGCCTGAACATTTATAAGTTCCAAGGAGAGTGAAATCGAGATGAAAGGCTGAAAGAAGTGTAATTAAATTTCGCACACCATAGAGATATTCATTTGAAGTCACGCCGCCCCGACAAACTCATAGGACAGGATAGGACGATGCAGGCACGGCTCACTTCTCAATCGGATTGATGTGGTACCATAAGTACCATATAGTACCCCGTACCGTACTGTGGGTTATTCATTGGATGGCGCAGAAAGGCAAAGCGGTGATGGACTGAGAATAATATGTCGTCGCCAGATTTCTGCTAGATATACTAAAGGCATAGGAATCAAGTTGATCGCCAAAATATTTCGGTTCCAGTAGGTTTCTCTTCTCTTCAACTTCCTGGAATTCTCGGGAATCCGGCTGCATGGCTACAGCAATAATTTGATTCAACTCAGTTCTGTTTTTCAACTTAAACCAAGTTTTAAAGAGCTGATTCACTCATTTTCAACACCAAGGTCACACAACTTGGCTTCACTTCACTTGGACCAGGCTCTGCTGCACTCCCCTCTATGCAACAGAGACTCCACCTTGATGACTTACACCGAAAATTTGTAAGAAAACTTGTGTTGATGACAAGAATGATATTATTTGTAGTGAGCTACTCTAGAAATCTAATTACTTTCTGTCATATGCATACAACATCCAAAAGGTTGAAATATATTCTCATAGGAGGGGTGACATCATTTTGACCAGGATATGGGTACCCAAGTACTTTGGAGAAATTTTTGGGGGGGCTGGTCAAGCAACTTTCTCTCTAACTAGCTCAAGTTGTGACCAAATTTTTGGTACCCGTATACCCTGGGGGGGAGTCAGTTTGGTAGCAGGTCAGGGTACCTACCCTTCCTGTAGATCCTAGTACCAGAAATGGGGTCAAGTACATAAGTTTCCTGCCAAAATATTTGTGTTTGTTCGACCATACTCTGGGTACCCGACTACTCAGGGGAGGAATGCGTGGCGGGCAATTATTTTGGTCTCAGTACTTAACTACTTTGAAAAAGTTGATCGGCGGTCCATTTTGGTACCCGGGTCTTAGTTAGTGAATTTCTTAAGATGTCAGCCCTCTTATTGTCATTTCAAACTTATTGCGATTTTTATACTTTGCAACGTTGACGTATGTTATAACAACACAGCATTCTTTTTGTGCTGATGCAGTCACCTCAAATCTCCTCAAATGCAAACAAATAATAATATTATGTGAATGTATTGAACTTATGGTATTTTTGATTGCATGAAATGTTTATTATTGGTACTATTGTCACCCTAGCTGAATTCAGTTAAATCAACTGAATTCGGTCTTTTGTAGAACAGCTTAATTGGTACAATTAAATTACGATGTGTGCCATAAAGTAGTCCCATCATCTACAGGGGATCAGCATCAGCTACAAAGTGCTCATTTGCTTTTTGCAAGGGATGTTTGCTTGCATATTCTATTGTTTTTCAAAAAGCATTCTCGATAATAATTTTTTTGTTGGTTCTCACTCGCCAACATATACCTAGAAACAGTACATGATTTCAACGGGTGCGCAATTTGAAATGCCAGTCAATTCTACAAACAATATACTTGCACCTGACCAAACTGCAACAATAATGTCAGAACATTTTGTTCATGCACTCCGGGATCATGGCTGTATGGTCGCTGCCACGTTATGCGTGTATTGATTGTGTAGTATTTCAATGATCCGCTGATTGTGATGGTCACATTTGCTGCCATTGTACAATTGCTGGGACACAAAGTCATCCATGGATGTGTTCATCACAAGCTCATCATGTAGCGAATGATGGAGCACAATATTCCTCCATTTACAGGTATTTGTGTTGACACCAACACAACACATATACTGTAAGTACTGGATCATAAGAACCAAAAAATATACAGTCATTTTTAAAAGATACATTATGTGGTTCTTATAATGCAAGTGTAGTTGGTCTCCCTCCCAGGATGAAAAAATAAAGTTATCATAATTATTTACCCTATTTACTTCAAGGTAGTCACTATGGACCTTTCAACCATTGATTGTCTGTGATATCGGCCCATCAACCATGGGTGCAAGGTTGAGGTGCTTTCTGGAAACATCTGAGTTTTATCAACAACAGGAACAAGTTATTGAGAGATATGCACATTGGTGCATTCTTCCTGCTAATGAGGATCTAAACACACAATGTTTAGAGCTTACAGAGTTTGTTAATTGGCCAGAAAGGAAATGTCACTCAAAATGGGTCATTTATCCCTGCATGGTTCTTGTATCCCAGTGGTTCTTATGTTTTTTCCACTATTTGGTTTTTGTGTTATAGTCCACTTTGAGTTCAACCCAAGTCATCAGGTATATGAAGTGCACATATGAGTTTGCTGAGTGTCCTTCCAATGTCAACAATGATCATGCATGCATAATCAAGTGTACAGCACTACTGATGTGGCACCAGGTCAGCATCACTAGCTGTGGGTCATCTTAAATTTTCAGTCCTAATTATTAATGGCACCATATATCATTTTAATATAACCAAGTCAAATTCAGTTTATGGATTCGGATGAGTTTTTCTGTCATGATAGACGTTGTCTCAAACTGTCATTTGGTCATGTTTACAGTTGTGATATGGGTCGCCTCACAACTTTTTGCTCAGTTGGTCCCTTCATTACCTTGAGAGAGACACAATCACAGAGCTGAACGAACAATCAAACTGTGCCAATTAGTTCAGCTTCCTGCTTCTTCGTAATATTGTATTTTAGTTATGTATGTATGTAATATTTTACTCATGTGTATGTGTCAGTATCATTGGGCAAGAAATGTTGTGACTGAAGCACATTCCTGAGTAAAGATGCTTTAATCCTTAGCATTACGATTTTTAAAATCAAAATGGTGGCCTGTTGGGAAAGTCTGAAAATCTCGTCGTACCTACATCACCCCTTCCTCTATAGTTTGCAACAATCTCGCAACTACCATGACATTTTCATAGCTTCATCGGTTATTGTCCTTCATCTCATCCCTCAGACTGAATCTATCTCTGAACACACTGGTGAACAGGGGCCTTGGGCATAATGTGACAACAAAGGTAATTCCTTTTTTGTGATGTTATGAGAATCTTTTTCAAATGAATACTATGGATGCACCTTCAGTGTCGTGGTTAACATATCATCCCCCAGAGTAAATCAAGAGCTGCGACCACTGTTGCCGTGTGGCTACCTACAAAAATACAAAGGGGTCATAAGTTGTGAGTGCAAGGTGAGGATAATGTACATCCTATTTCTACTTTGATGTAATATCTTATTTTCATATATTGAATTCTTACACACAATCTGTACCATGACTAGTAATTTAGCCTCCAGACTGATCACGGCATTTAAGACAGTAAAACCTTATTTGTGTGGATGTGATTTTCCAGAAGACCTGACATACTTTTTAAATTTATTCTGCCAGTTAGTTGTCAGAGGTGTGCATACTACCATTAAAAAGCTAAACTTTCATGAGCTTGAATGAATTGCATCACTAAAGATATAACTGTATTGTTTTTGTCCTTATTACCAAAAATTGGATATAACACGACAATGATTTTGGCACAAAAATTGGATCCACATAAATTAGGTTGTACAGTCATATTTTGAGAAAGTCAAAAAGCTGAACCAGATTCTATGTTGTGAAAAGTAAAAGGGGTCTTATGTGCATTGAAGATACTAAGAATATCAAGAACATCATGAAAGCTGCAAGTGCAATGGATTGAGTGCCCTGCTTGGAAAATTCTGGTTTTACTATCATGTTTGCAAAGAGAATGAAATTTTCCATAAGCCCCAAGAAGGTCTTCAAATGAGCGTGTGATTCAGGATTATGGAACACCTCATATCATTGGTTGCAAGGGATTGCATTGGCCTCTTTTGTGTTTGTCTCAACCCCTTTTAAGATCATGATGGATTTTCTTCCTCCTCTTTGTAGAGGAAGGGGTAACAAGATGAAGTGAAGTAGTGCTGCAAGTTGTGGAGCTAAGTTGCTTGGGCTCTATTGAAGTAGCCATCTAATAACTGAGTGCTTTTCTGGGGACATAAGTGGGGAAGACTGTGATAGATGCTAATAGCTGCCATTGATGGTCCAAACATGTTCATGCCATCCTTGTCAAAATAGACTAATTCAATCATAATCTGCAGCTGGTGGGTGTGTGCGGCATTGTCCATCATGCTAATTACTTCCTGTATGCTCGTTGTCCATTCTGTAGTGGCCAATCCTGAGAATACTGCGACTGGATCCCTATCAAAAGGAGCTGCTTTTAAACAGTGTAAAATAGCATGATGCACTCCTTGCCAAGCTCAAACCATTTCTGCTTGTCTTTGTCTTCTGGTTTTTGGCTGTAAATAGTTGGTTTATCTCCTGGAGGAGTTTGATGTTGTTGGACTGTGGCCTATACTTTGTTTGAAAAATGGCACAGAGTAAGGTCAGTGCCTATTGTGCTTCCAAATGAAGACTTGGTGGCGATCACAACTGAGGGGGTACTTCATCATTATGGGAATTTTCCAGGGTTAGGGCAAAGTTTATACTTTCTCAAAGGACTTGGAGAATTAAGGTAAGATCATCGGAGGAATGTTTGACATCTTTGCTCTTTTTCCATGATGCAACCCAAGGGCCCCAATGCTAGCCTCACTTCTCCATTGGCAATGTTTTTGTGTGGGAACTTAACCTTGACAGGAATGGAAAAGACAGTATAAAAGATGAATGCAATGATATCCTTAGAGATGGTTCTCACTCTTGTCAGAAAAGATCAAAATTTTACCCTTCGAGATTGAGATCTCATTCTAGAATCTCAATCATGATCTCAGAGGCATTGGTACAAGATTCCATACGAGATAGCACAGAGCACGTACGCATTTCTGACACACGTCAGATATGCACAATGATAGGTACATGCTTATATTTATACATTAGTTGTACCTGTACGTAAAAAATCTCAACTCAGATCTTGGGTCGGAGTGGTTTGAGATGAGACATCATCTCGAACGAGAAATTCTCGTGTCTCGATCTTGAATTCTCGACCAAGAACCATCTCTAGATATCCTTTTCCTTCTTCCAATTTGTGTCTGTTTCGCTGCAGAGAAAGAAGAGCTGATTAACTATTAAATTCTGATGTGTGTTTTGCTACTCATGACCACTCACATTCACAGAGGATTGTTGGCATTTAGTGCTGTCGAATAGGATTGGTATAAAGGCATGTTGCAAGGCACCAGATTGGTTGTCCATGATGAGACATCCACATTGGGTGTTCAATGGAAGATTTGATTGGAAGTGTGGTTGGTGGTGTTGAGAAGGGAAATGTTAACTCCGTTAGAATTCTCCAACATGTTAGAGGTATTGAAGTCAATGTTGAGAGTAATCTTGTCTGCATTCAGAGTGATGAAATGACAATTGAGATACAGATACAGAGTGCTTTTTGTTTCACAGGAGAGACATGACCTCATTCAGTAGAACATGAACAGGGTGACTACTTGCAGAATTGCATCCCAAAGGAAGCCAGGTGAACATTCAGTTAAGAAGGTATTTCTTTATATGTCTTTGTCCATGGCAATTAAAAGAATACAATGACTAATCCACAATATTTTAGCAGCAGTTCAGATTTTTCTGCTTTTATTCAGCAAAGGAAGCTATTGCTTTTTCAAACATACAAGCAGTAGCAAAGAAATCCACCAAATATGATGCAGGAATGAATAGCTCTATTGGTCACAGCTGGAAATAAGCCCCTTGCCAATCAGAACCAAATCAGATAGAATGTCAAAACGGAGTTATTGCAATCCCGTACTTCAATAGATTGGGAAGCAGGTTTCACATCAATTAGAATGCAACAGTTTTCAACAAAACCAAATTCCAATGTCTTTTTAAAAAGTCTGAGATGATAGTCTGAAAGGGAGAAGAGTCAGATGACAGTTAACATCCACCTATCATGTGGTGTGTCTTCGTGCTGTTGCCCTAAAAGAAGTCCCTTTGATGTTACCTGGAGCTATAAGCACAAGCCATAGTGTTACAGCATAGGCTGCCGCCAAAACATTTGGGACTATTGGAGCGAAAAATGTTGCACCATTGAAGTATCAATGATATCAGAAGCTGAATGGGTCCTGTAAGTAAGTTCTCAGTGCTTCAAGGATCTATTTGGTCAAGCCTGCTTGGAACTTCACCAGCCCGGTGGCAAATAACCCCTGGGTCCATATTGGCCAAAAATCCATTGTATTTGATCCCACTGATTAACAGAAAAGGTGTGCACAAGACAAACTTGCTAAAATGATGATATTATTTGGAAATCACACTAGTTTAAACAAATTGGTGTACATTTTTTAGCACAAACCATAAAGGCAGCTCTGAAATTATAATTCTTAAGAATGACATTATATATTTTGCTTACCGTCAATGTTGCTGCATTGCTTGAGAATACCCAAATAATTGTGAAATATTATGATTGAAGTTCCCAACAATTTTTAACATGTATAGATTCAGTTGTATCGCATCACAATTCCTGAAGAATTGTAATTGTATTACTGACATAGGCCAATTATCTACTCTAAAACAGTACTCTAAGAGTACCTGAAAGATACCCTTAATTTCTTAGGAGATGCTGGACCCCCCTGTTTTGCAGTCTTGCTAAATAGCAAGAATTGTTTCATTACCCAAAAATACCATTTGGGACAAGGTGCTCTGAGTCAGGAAATACTGACACAGAATCCACATCACTTGAAGATGAAGTAGAGATCCATCACTGTAAGATACAAGAGAGCTCTCACTGTGTCTTTAGCACTGAAATGTACCAGTTCTACAGGGATCTCTACATAGTTTCGTTTTGCCAAAATGAAGCATGTTTGCTTCATCATGGTTCATCATGGTGGATTGTTAATTCACAATATGATCTAAATTAACTCACAAAATAACAAAGCTGAAAAGCCCACATCAAGATTTTTAATACTTTTCAGCTTAGGTCACTATCGATCGATAACCTACTCGAGCGAATTTTTCTGGATCGCCTGTCCAGCTCCACACTGCCTTCGACCGTCCGTCATCGTACCGACTTACGCCAAGTCCTGCTTCGCCGCGCGCCTGTCTTCCGTCAGTCGAGCGCTCAACGCCCAGGTGATCGCTAGTAGAGCCATCGCCTATTGAGCGACGGTAAGTAGTAGCGCCACGCCAGCCCTACGAAATCCCGCCGCCAAGATTCGTGAGAAGCGTGTCTCGCTGCGCCCCACCACGAAGCTCCTACAAGACCCTTTCTTAGGTACAAGTCTCGGAGCAGCCCTCTCAAGAATGGCCTCGAGAAGATCGCGCCCATCGGGCTTAAACACCAAGAATGAGAGCGGAAGGGTGGCGAGAAAGCTCCCATCCGGTATGTGCCAGACCGGGACCCAGTCCAAGAAGCCTTGGATCTTAAGCCCGAGTCCCTCAAGTGCACCCGCGAATGGGTCAGAAACCCGAGTCACGGTTTGGTCCGACACGGTACCAACGAGCAGTTCATACTGCACGTGAACAAGGCGCACAGTACCGCCAAGAAAATGGGGTTGATTCCGCCCGCGACGAGGCCGAAAAGGCTTATGACTCGAAAAAGGCCGTGGAAGGCTGTTCTACGTGAACTCGCCGAAGACCCCTCTCTAAAACTGCTAAGGAAGTGAAGACTGCAGAGTCTCTTTCCTAAAGGCCGACATGCTCGCCTTGAAAGCAAAATGACCGACTCGCCCTAGAAGTTTTTCAATCTACGCCAACCTCCTCACTGAGGAGGCACGCCAGCCCTGGGACTTAATTGTCAAGGAGCAGACGGAGTCGACGCCTTTCACGACATCTTCGGAGTCGAGAGGAAGAAGTCACCGGGCAAAACGTCCGAGTCATTCAGGAGGTGTAATTTACTCCACCTCCAGTCTTGTTTCGCACATGACGCAGGCAAAAATTTGAGATTCTATATCTCCAATTGCCTCAAAAAGCCCAACAAGGTTAAGATTCGCCAGTTTGTCCAACGCGCCATGCAGTTGAACAACTATATCGAAGACCTCCCATGCCTGTACTACAGCCCTAGTGCTAGTGCAATGACGCAACAGGTCTTTGCCTTCACGGATTCGAACTTGCATGCCATATCTTGCGCATGTGTCCGTTGAAGTGGCAGGATCAGTACCACTTGCTAGAGAAATGCTATCCCGAAGGGGTTGCCTCTATTGCTCATTCTCGAGCGTATTGAGGTGGCGCACCCAGTGGATGAGAAGCAGTCACTGCAAGCCTGCAAAGGCCCAAGCAGCAGACCAGCCCTCCAAGAAGTTCTCGCCAAGCGGCGCATTCCCAGGAAGCCCAGCAAGCAAGCACGACGGAGTATACTCGCCGAGAGGAACTGCGAGCTGTAAAAGCATGGGGGCGCACACACCACGATAATACCGCGGAGTGTCGCCGCTACAACAAGGACGGAACTCCTACGCTGGGCTTTCGAGCACCAGCACGAAAGTCTCGTGAGGACAACCGCGCTAAGAAATCCTACGACAGGTCGAGCGAGAATGGAGAAACTCGAGAAGTCTCTCAAGAAAGCCAACAAAAAGGAAGAAACGCCGCCGCCAGTACGAAGTGACAGCGATTCCGACTCCTCCTGAAGTGATGGGTCGGGTAGTACCGGGAAATTCCTGTATGTAGTAAGAAAATTAAAACTAGCCATGAGTTAGAAAATTATACTACCCTGGTCCGATTAAAACTACCAGTAATCAAAAATTTGAATTAAATCAAAAAATTTAATTAAGGATTATTCGAGTCCCTTGATGGACGCAACTTGAAAAAGTCTCACAGACACCTCGAATCTATCCACCAATACCCAAGTAGAACCAAGCTCAGATTTGGACCCTCTACAATACACAGCCACCACAAACACCAGCCCACAGAACTCAGTAGATTCAGTGACAGCAGTGTTAGCTGTGCAAAAGTTAGCGATCGGAAGTCAGTCCTCGACAAAACTCAAACACTTGTCCAGGAGTCGCAAAAACAACTTCTTGAGAGTACTATTAGACACTGGTTCTGATGGTGACCTCATGTTCCATGAAAAAGGAACCAACAAACGCTTTCCCTACTTGGCTAGGCAGGTGTCAAAGTCTTGGCACACGAATGGGTGCTTCCAAACCAAAGGAAGAGGCTAAGTCACACTAAAATTCAGAGACTACTCCAACAGCAAGGAATACACAGTTAAACCTGATGTTGTCGAGTATGATGGAAAAAGATGCAAAGCCAGCTTTGACCTCATCTTAGGTGTAAAAACACTAAGTGAGCTTGGAATTGTTCTGGATTTTCGAACAAAGGATATTACCATTGATGAGATCATCTTGCCAATGAGAGACATCAACAGTCTGTCTACCAGCTCTAAGATTGAAAAAGCTTGGTCAGTTAACCACAGCATGATTCATGAACCACGTAGTACTGAGGAAGCCACTCAGCCGCAGTTCACATCTTAGATGCAAAATATGAAAAAGCAGACCTCCAATCAGTTGTTGACACCAACTGTCCTCACCTCAGTTTACAAGATCAAAACAAGTTGTTAGAGCTCCTCCGTAAATACGAGGACCTCTTTGATGGTACACTAGGTGATTGGAACACAGAGCCTGTCTCCTTTGAATTAAAGGAAGGTGCCAAACCATATCATGGCAGAGCTTACCCAGTACCTCACTCACTCAAAGAGACTCTCATGAAAGAGCTCAAAAGACTGTGTGACCTGGGCGTACTAGAGTGGCAGCCCGCATCTGAATGGGCTTCACCTCATTCATAGTACCAAAAAAGATCAGACTGTACGTTTCTTAAGTGATTTTAGAGAAGTAAACAAAAGAATAGTTAGAAAACCATTCCCGCTACCTAAAATTAGCACAGTCATGCAAGAGCTAGAAGGATTCACTTTGCAACTGCCCTTGATTTAAACATGGGCTATTACACCATTAGGTTGGATCCAGATGCATCCAAAATCTGCACCATTATATTTCCATGGGGTAAATACTCTTACCTCAGGTTACCAATGGGTATTGCTGGTTCTCCTGACATTTTTCAATCAAAATGACGGAACTAATGGCCACCCTTGAGTTCGTAAGAGCTTACATTGATGATCTATTATGCATCACAAAGGGAACCCTGGAAGACCACCTGGCTAAATTGGAATTGGTCCTCTCCAGACTGCAAGATGCGAACTTGAAAGTCAATGCTCGCAAATCAAACTTCTGTGCCATAGAAACAGAATATCTTGGGTACATCCTCTCACGAGATGGTATAAAACCACAACCCAAGAAGGTACAGTCGATACTTGCACTGACACCGCCCAAAATGTCAAAGACCTCCGAGATTCCTTGGCATGGTCCAATACTATCGAGATCTTTGGGCAAGACGCAAATGCTTGCCCCACTCACAAGCCTAGTCGGCGAGTGTGGTCACACCAAAAGTCCAAACTCCTCAAGGTTAAAAAGAAACCATGGAAATGGACTAAGAACATCAAAAGCATTCGATGATGTAAAGGCCACTATTGCAAAAGATGTGTCCTTGGCCTACCCTGATTACTCAAAAGGGTTTGAGATCTATACTGATGGTCCAAGAGACAACTTGGAGCCGCCATTACTCAGAACAACCGGCCAATAGCTTTTTCAGCAGAAAACTCTCTGTCTGTCAGCAAAAGTACAGCGTAACCGAAATTGAACTTCTAGCCATTGTTGAGACACTCAAAGAGTCAAAGGGATGCTGTGGGGCCAACAAATTGTAGTCTACACAGACCACAAGAACCTCATGCAAGATGCACTCGGATTGACCTGTGACAGGGTTTACCGCTGGCGCTTACTGCTAGAGGAATATGGTCCTGAAATCGGTACATCAAAGGAATCCACAACACAGTTGCGGATGCGATTTCACGCCTTGACTTTGGTCCAGCAGTGGACATCAAGGAAAACTGGATGACCTTCACAAAATGCTGGTGTTATTACACTATGCAATCAGAAGAGGACCCATCCCCAGACAACCACTCAGACCTCATGAACTTTGTGTTTGCCAACCGCAGCGAAGAGAATGCAATATATCCCCTGACAGTTCGGGAGATTGCCGCAGCTCAACACACGGATAAAACGCTGGACAAACTCAGCCTGCTTGAGAAGTACAAACCTCAGCTGGTAGAAAATGTTCAAGTACTGTGCAAAGATGGCAAGCTTGTCATCCCACAGGAACTCCAGCAGCGAGCAGTACAGTGGTACCATCACTACCTGCAGCATCCGGGACTACTCGTCTAAGAGACTCTTCGCGCTGCGATGTATTGGAAAGGCGACGCCTGTTCGCACCTTCTCAAAAATTGTCATAAATGCCAAGTCAACAAACGACGCCAACGTAAGTATGGTAAATTACCTACAAAATTGGTTGTTTCCAACCCTGGGAAGTACTCTGTGTGGACCTAATAGGACCATACACCCTCAAGGGCCAAGACGGCACTGAAATTGACTTTATGTGTGTCACAATGATAGATCCAGCAACCAGTTGGTTCGAGATTGTGGAACTACCGGTTACAGAAGTGACTTCTGTTGCTCCCACGGGTAAAAAGGGCCGCAAGGGTACTAACACACATAATAAACCTAAGGAAGCTTACTTTGATAAATCATCAGCACAGGTAGGCTCCTTAGTTAACAAGATCTGGTTTAGCCGCTACCCACGTTGTCAAGTAATCATTTACGACAATGGAAGCGAAGTTCAAGCTCAATTTCAAACCTTATGTGATTCATACGGTATCAAGCGTAAGCCAACCAGCATCAAGAACCCTCAAGCAAACGCAATACTAGAACGGATGCATCAAGTAATCATGACAATGTCCGCACCACTGAATTAGACATGGCCAATACAGTGACACCTAGTGACATCGCAGACTTCCTCACAGATGCTGCATGGGCCGCTCGCTCCACATACCACACAGTACTCAAAGCCTCTCCAGGTGCAGCAATATTTGGTAGGGACATGCTGTTTGACATTCCCTTCCTGGCTGACTGGAACAAAATAGGAGATCACAGGCAACGCCAAACCGATCGCAATACCGAACGTGAACAAGTCTCGCCGATTGGGATTACAAGGTTGGTGACAAAGTACTTCTTCGCAAAGAAGGTATCCTCCGCAAATCTGAAAGCAAATACCATAAAGATCCTTGGACTATATCTACAGTCCATACGAATGGTACAATCAGGGTTCACCGCGGAACAAAATCAGAACGATTGAATATTAGGAGAGTAACACCATACTTTGACACTGCAGACACTTAAAAACAAATACTGTCAGTTAATCACTCTAAAACTCTCTCTCCACAAACACTTACGCTTACAACCTTTACTCTGTAGTCACTACAAAGTCGGAACGCCTTGTCATATACGTTTTCCATTACAACAAAAGCCTGATGTTTTTCCTTTCAATGAAAAGGTTTTTTACACGACTCACCTGATTCTCCATTCGTGGGGCGAGTGACATAGGCCAATTATCTACTCTAAACAGTACTCTAAGAGTACCTGAAAGATACCCTTAATTTCTTAGGAGATGCTGGACATCCCCTGTTTTGCAGTCTTGCTAAATAGCAAGAATTGTTTCATTACCCAAAAATACCATTTGGGACAAGGTGCTCTGAGTCAGGAAATACTGACACAGAATCCACATCACTTGAAGATGAAGTAGAGATCCATCACTGTAAGATACAAGAGAGCTCACTGTGTCTTTAGCACTGAAATGTACCAGTTCTACAGGGATCTCTACATAGTTTCGTTTTGCCAAAATGAAGCATGTTTGCTTCATCATGGTTCATCATGGTGGATTGTTAATTCACAATATGATCTAAATTAACTCACAAAATAACAAAGCTGAAAAGCCCACATCAAGATTTTTTAATACTTTTCAGCTTAGGTCAATTACCTTGTTGGCGAAACATACATTGCACATTTCCTTTGGGCTTATGTAGTAGTTGGTTCTAAGTAACGTCATGATTACAATTTGCAATAAAGAATGAAACGAACAGGATACTTTTCTGTTCACAAGACAAGTACACCAATCCATTTCTGTGTCTATTCACAGAAATCTCCATTGAAAGGGCTGATCCCTAAGAATTGAAAATACGAACAAACCCAATAGTACATTGAGAAATTTACCTCTTGCCTTTTAAAATTATTCATTTTTACAATTCATGGGGAATTGCACTTTCCCAAACTATTGTAGTCTGACATATCATAGACTATGTAGGAGGTGGGGTCTGAAGACAAGGTGGGTCTATTAAAGTACCATGTGGTCTTTATGGAAAAATCAGCATGACAACGTTATGTCAGTAGACGTATGGATCGTACCATACTGTAATAACTAACTACATAATCCCAATGTATCTTCGGAAATCTAAAAAAGCGCAAGCGGGGGTCTCGATAATACATATTACCAGTTCCCATCGTTGCTGACGAGTGAATGTTGGGGGTGTTGTATGGTACCATATATATGGTATGGTACCATACCGTAACATGTTATATACTCACGCGTTGTACTGCCTTTAATCACCTTTTCCACTGACTCATTTAATATGACTGAAACTGCGGACTTCCAGCATCAGAAGGGAACGAAACAAAGAGCGACAAGCCACACGTATAAGCTCTTCTCTCACTCATAGGACGATGCCACCCTACACTTTAGGTCTCATGCTTGTCTTGGTCAATCTGCGCAATTATCTGGTGAAAGGCGCTTCATTCAGTCGTTATTTGTCGTCAGCAACACTTCAGAGAGCAAACCTGTTGCGTAGTCCGTTTGTGGATCGATCGAATTGTTCGTTGTTGCAAAAAAGGAAAATAATATCTGGTGTCAACGCAGCCTTTGTCGAAACACCGAGGAACTCGTTTGGCGGAGGTGAGCATGCTTTGCTTTTATTCCTCATTCTTTATGAAATCTTACGCACGTTGTCCAACGCCTAACTATTCTTCGATATTCCCGGCCTTCTTCCCCACATTCCAGTTCGTCCATCCAGAACGAGACAGTCACAAGCCATGAACGAACCTGATTCGAATACAAGCAATGTCCAATACGATGATTACCACTGGACTCATCCCCCACGCATAGTGAAGATGATGATGTCTCAAAATGGGAAAGAATGTATTATGCTCCGCCATGCACAATCACAGGCACAAATTTGTTACTTCCAATGAATCCTCCTCCTCATCGAAACCAACTGCAAGTGATATTCGAATAATCACCTTTGATTTAGATAATACGCTTTGGAGAACTGGTCCTACTATTTCACACGCGAATGCCGTGTTAAACAACCATCTGCAGCAAGTGTATGGAGTGAGGAATGACTGTTTGGTAGAAGTGGAAATGGGAAGATTATTCGAGCAGGATAAAAGGCGATATGCTGGTGGAAATTTCGTGGAGGATGATACTGAGAGCAGCACGACAACGAATGATGTTGGAGGAACAAAAGATGGAGAGTATGCAAATTCAGTCACTAATGTGGGAGAAACCAAATTAAGCCTAACGAGCGAAAACGGTGAAGATGGCGATGGTGTCATAGGTGGAAACGTTCCCAAGGACGACCTGATACATATTCGATCTGCATCGAAGAAAAAGAAGATACAACCCGTCCATTTGACAATGTTGCGAAAGGACGCTATCCGTTCACTGATGCAAAACAATAGTACCGCAATGACCGGAGCTGATGTGGAATCTTCGAGGAGTGGACGGCGTTTCAACTATGGATGGATGCACGAACCGAATCCATTGCTCAAAACTATGCATCCTAACGTCCTTCACACTATCCCGACTACGCTCTTCCATAATACCGGCCGCTGCGCATTACGGCAAACTCTACATTGGAGCCATCACTGATGGAAATTCCGATCCTACGCGAGTGCCCCAGCTATCGAACTATTTTGATTTTGTTATTCGGGCCGAAGATGTTGGGGTGTCCAAGCCTGATGCACGAGTTTACAAAGCGCGTGCAGGCGGAGGTAATCGCGTTGTTGACAAGGGATGGCTATAGCGTGGAGAATTTCCTAGGAGAGAATAGTATTGATGTGGGGTTCATGCTGCTGCTAATAATTCATACATGAAGGTGTCAACGTCATCGCGAAATGGGAGCGTGGAATGATAAGCGAGAAAGAGGCTGTCGAGGCATTTTCCGAGGCAGTAGGTCCATGGTGGGTTCACATAGGTGATGACTTCTTCAAAGATGTTGTCGCATCGAAGGTGTTTCAAATGAGGAGTGTTTGGGTACGAGAATTGATTGCAAAGAAGGAGACTAGAATCGAAACGAAGCCGCAAAGGGAGAGAACAGTCGAGGAACTCGAGAACGAGATTGCGAAGCAAAAAGGAGTACTTCGCATGTCTATAGGAGAATCAGAATTTTTGAAGACCTCTTTGCACGAGGAATTTAGTGATGCGATATTAGATAGGTTTGATGAATTGAGTGATCTACGCCCGGTGGCATGAAGATGGGTTGCGAGAACGACATGCCGTTAAAGTTGGGGAGGCTTTCCCAGAGTCATTCACTGCTTCAGTGGCTTCTACCACGACGCCACAATGGGAATATTCAGCAGGGAAAGACTCTCGAACGTCACGTCAACTTAACATACCACCCACAACTGATGCATCTGAAGACTTCGTCGACAAGAGGAAATTTTGCTTGTTTTGTGGTGAGAAGCTACCAGCAGTGGCCAAATTTTGTTCCGGGTGTGGCGAAAAGCAACCGTGACGACTAATACAAATTATAATTCAAGCAGAATTCTTAATATTAGTGTAGCTGAAGTATTTTCCTGCTGTTTCCGCCGCGAGGTGTGAATGAACTAGATAGCTTGTGCGTTCCTTTTAAACACCCCGTCAAGTTGCAGCCAAAATCTACAACAACTGCGGCAACAAAGCCAGCGCGGCAATCGCGAAACAAATCATCAAAGTCTCACTGCTTTCCTCATC
Organism: Cyclotella cryptica; assembly: GCA_013187285.1. NCBI lineage: Eukaryota > Bacillariophyta > Thalassiosirophyceae > Thalassiosirales > Thalassiosiraceae > Cyclotella > Cyclotella cryptica. The sequence continues at coordinate 154,127 of JABMIG010000187.1, forward strand.
CAATGTTCCATCCAACACTGGCATTCTCACAGTTGCGGAATAGGGATTCGCACCATATATCGAATCATCTTGCATATGCTCCGTTGCCAATCGATCGCGAAGGAGGCCCATTTGCGTTGTCAATTCTTTTTCGAGGATAGTGTGCTCAAGATCCGAGGGGAGACCGTGTGGGTTGTTCAGTCCAGTTTGATGCGCTGCAATGTGAGAGATTCGCTCTTGGTGTAGTGCTTTTTGTATTCAGATGGAGAGTAAATAATGATGTAGAGGTGAGAGCGTGAAACGAAGAAAACGTCCCCCCTCTGCTCACTTGCATCTCACCATTACACAGTCTCTCCATATCCTCCAAGGAACATTCACCAAAATGATCGGCGCAATATTTGGCATGATTAATGTCCACGGTAGCATCACCCAAGACGTCCGCGTTTTTCGATGTTGACGCCAAATGTACAAGTCTGATTCCTGCGCTGTAGTGCTGAGGCACAAAGGCTAAGGCGGTGGACAAGATGATGAGTGTAAGAAGACTAGTATTGATGATTTGCATGCTGGATTTTGGGTAGATCTATAATCGGGGATTGAAAGTTGTATTTGTTCTTTGGTGTGAACTGCTGTACTTAGTGGATTATGGATTTTATGCTATTGTAATGCGAAACATGACATACCACTGGGGGACGGACAACCGAGGGTTTAATCATGATCAGATCTTGTGAACTAGCAATATAAAATCTAACGTAATAATGTAATATAATATAATGCCTCAGATTGGAGTTCGCTTTGATGCGAAGCCATCACATCCACTGCAACTGTCAGGCGTCAAGATTGCCGTCATCATGGCGGAGTTTCCCAAGGTAAGTGTGATTTTTTTCTGAAAAGAGGAAAAGGAGCAAGAAGTTAGTGGAGCCCTCATAGTATTCCTCTTTAAAAATCCTGAGTCCTATAGTTCTATTATCATACAAATAGGATAGAAATCAATTTTGTTCATAATAATATTCCTAGTAGACAATATATCTAGCGACCCATCATCATGGAGGAGCTAAAAATCAGGTAGACTGATGGAAGCACATGTCTCATTCATTCAGCAGTCAACCATATAGAAGTGCAGCTTCATCCGATGATTGATAACTTTCTTTGCAAAATGCATTGTAAAGATTGATGGAAGACAAATTAAGTTAAGAAAAGAGTAGAAGAAATATACCAGCAAAATCAATACTCCTGTAATAGTTATAAGTAAATTACGGACTGATTACAGACTACAATCAATCAGCTACTTTTGCAAACAAAATAGCAAAAAATTGCAACTGCAAGACGAATGTTACATATCTCCAGTGCACCATTGACTAGCCTTGACAAAACCCAGCCCTGACTGAGAAAGTTTGTCCCATTTGGTTGATTGTCGCTTTCGTAATTTTTCCATATTACAAACAAGGTAGCAATGTTATTACTTAGGGTCAAAGAAGGAGAAAAGTAAATTCAAGTGCAAGTTGGAGAGCATGGAGGAGAAGGAGGACTCATCAGATATCTCTGTCATGCCAAAATTGCAAACACAGTAGCTCAGGATGAACTGCCTCCATTGGAACAGCTTAAATAGGTGTCAGCAGGAGATTTTCGTGAGGCAATGATGTAGAATGAGTACATAATTGAATAGGCACTAAAAAGGTGTTTACCCTCATGAGGACTCCTTTTCTTTGTTTGCAGCACTGCGATGATTTTTTGTTTCTAAAATTGCTGTATAGGATAATTAAAAATTCATGACCAATATGGTGCACCATAACAAACCAAGCAATTACAGTGAAGCAGAGGATATCACGGTGTGACCTAAGCCGCTTGGAGATAAAAATACTAAATACCTATTATGTAGATAAAGGTGATATAGAATTGTTGATGAAAGTAAATTGTGAGCTTATTGTTTATGAATTACAATGAACAAATGTGGATGGAAGGGCAATGCAATCCCTTTCATCCTAAACGAAACAATGTGATTTTGTGTAGGTTTCTACACCAATCTGGTATGTTTCTACCCTTCTCTTTGAGGGTGTTCTGACAGGGGCAGTGCCATCCAAAGATATGGATCTTTGGGCAGTGCTGCTCTGAAGATCCAAAGATATGGATCTTTGTTCCTTTGTTCAAAATTAATCCCTATCTGGGTATTTTGAATTAGTCCATATTGGTACTAATAAGGGTACCAATGAGGGTACTAATTGAGGTAGGTTCTTGGCCTGTGTCACGCCCTCACGAATGGAGTATCAGGTGAAAAAGAGGGAAAAACCTGTGAAGGAAAAAATTTAACCCATGTCTTTATGCACAAACTAAAGAGTCTGTGTTGGTATAATAAAGCGTAAGTGTTGTATTTGAAGAGGGAGATGACAAAAAAACCTGCTTAATATGGTTTAAGGCTGCTGGTTAAAAAGGTGTGACTCTTCTGATGTTTAATCGTTCAGATTTTGTACCGCGTTGAACCCTGATAGTCCCATTCGTATGAATAGTTGTGATAGTCCAAGGATCACTTTCATACCGACTCTGATTTGCGGAGGATACCATCTTTTCTAAGAAGTACTTGATCACCAACTTGGTAATCCCAATCACGGCGAGTGATTTTCCCGCATCGTGTTGAGGTCAGTTTGGCGCTGCCTATGTTCTCCAATTTTATTCCAGTCAGCAAGGAAGGGCACGTCGAACAACATGTCCCTACCATTGCTGCTCCTGGGGAGGCTTTAAGTACTGTATGGTAAGTTGAGCGAATGGCCCATGCTGCGCTTGTTAGAACGCATCTATGTCACTGGCAACTACTGTATTGGCCATGTCTAGTTCAGTAGTGCGGAGCATTGAGGTAATTACCTGATGCACCCGCTCCAGTATTGCATTCGCTTGTGGGTTCTTGACACTGGTTGGCTTACGCTTGATCCCATATGATTCACAAAGGGCTTCAAGTGAAGTTTAAATTCGCCCATTGTCATAAATGATGTATTGACAACGTGGATAACGGCTAAACCAGGTCTTATTCACTAAATTACTTATCATTGCAGATGATTTGTCAAAGTATGGTAATTTAGGTTCGGTATGAGTCTTATTGCCTTTTTGCCCCTTGTTATCCGTGGGAGTAACCGCATCTGTGGTTACCGGCAGTTCTACTACCTCAAACCAGAAGCTGGATCGATCATAGTAAGACACATAAAGTCAATTTCTGTCCCATCTTTACCCTTGAGGGTGTATGGTCCAATAAGGTCCACACATAATGCCTCCCATGGGTTTGTGATGACGAGCTTAGTAGGGAGTTTTCCCGTACTTGTGCTTGTGTCGTTTGTTGACTTGACATATACGACAGTTTTTGACATGTGATCGGATAGTACTTCGCATACCTTTCCAATACATCGCTGCATGTAACGCCTCTTCAAGACGTGTGTGTCCAGGATGCTGCAAGTAGTGGTGGTACCAGCTAACTGCTCGACTTTGAAGGGATTTGGGAATGACCATCTTGCCATCCTTACACAACAAATGTGTATCCTCTACTAATTGAGTGGAATACTTGTCATGTCTACTAAGCCTTTCTAAAGTTGCATCTGTCGCCTGGGCTTGTGCAATTTCCTTCACTGTTGGGTAAATTACATCTTCTTCGCCGCTGCATTTGCAAACACCAGATTAATAATGTCTTGGTGAGGAGGAGTCAGCACTCAAAGCATGCTCAGTGTAGTGACACCAGCATTTCGTGAACGTCATCCAATTGGCGTTGTCATCCTTGATCGGACCGAGTCTAACCTGGAGATGGCGTCAGCAACAGTGTTATGGATGCCTTTATGTGCACGATTTCGGACCATACTCCTCTAGGAGTAACCTCCATCGGTATACTCGGTCTGAGGTTAATCCAAGGGCATCTTGGATTAGGTTTTTATGATCTGTAAAGACCTTTATTTGTTGTCCCCACAGTATACCTTTGAACTCTTTTAGTGTCTCCACTATGGCCAGTAGTTCAATTTGGTCACACTGTATCTTTGTTGCGTCTCAGACAACTTCCTACTGAAGAACTAAGAGGCCTACCTTGAGTTATCACTGAACCAAGTTGTTTAGACGAGGCATCAGTAAATATTTCAAATGGCTTTGAAAAATCAGGGTAGGCTAAAACTACATCTTTAGCGATAGCAGCTTTACGTTATCAAATGCTATTTGATGTACCTCATCCCAATACCAAGGTCGCTTTAGTCTTCTTGGCTTTGGTGACTTTGGTATGACCACACTCCCCTACAAGTGAGGTGAGTGGGGCAAGCATTTCACTACGCCTTGCCCAAAGATCTCGATAGTACTGGACCATGCCCAGGAACCTACGGAGGTCTTTGACTTGTTTTGGTGGCGAATTGCGAGTATCGCTTGTACTTTGTTTGGTTGTGGCTTGATGCCAGTCCTTGTTAAGATATACCCTAGGTATTCTGTTTCTACAGCACAAAATTTCGATTTTGGGGCATTGACTCTCAAGCCCGCGTCTCGCAGTCTGGTAAGTACCAACCTTAAATGATCTAGGTGGTCATCCAGACTTGCCCTGGTGATGCAAAGCAAATCATCCAGATAAGTTCTCACGAACTCTAAGGCAACCATTAACTCTGACATCTTTGCCTGAAAAATGTCTGGAGAACCTGCAATACCCATCGGTAATCTAAGATAAGAATACTTCCCCATGGGAAGATGATGGTGCAGATTTTGGATGCATCAGGATCCAATCTTATGGTGTAGTAACCCATGTTTAAATCAAGGGCTGTAGCAAAAGTGAAACCTTCTAACTCTTGCAACACTGTACTGATTTTAGGTAATGGAAACGGCTTCCTAACTAGTCGCTTATTTACCTCCCTAAAATCTGAGATAAAACGTACGGTGTTATCTTTCTTCGGTATTATGAATGTGGGTGACGCCCATTCTGATGCGGGCTGAAACTCTAATACCCCAGTTCACAGAGCCTGTTCAATTCTTTGATTATGGTCTCCTTGTGTACTTTTGGCACTGGGAATGGTCGGCCATGATATGGCTTCACGCCTTCCTTTAGTTGTAGGGAGACGGGGTCTGTGTTCCAATCACCTAGTGTTCCATCAAAAAGTTCCTCAAATTCTGTGAGTAACTCTAGTAACTTGTTTTGGTCTTGGAGACTAAGGTGAGTACAGTTGGTGCTAACAACTGATTGGAGGTCTGCTTTTTCATATTTAGCGTCTAGGATATGTACCACTCGCTGAGCATCTTGCGTACTGCTGGGTTCATGAGCCATGCTGTTGTTAACAGCCCAGGCTTTGTCCATTGTTGACTTAGTCAGACTATTGATGTCCCTCATCGGCAAAATGACGTCATCAATTGTTATTTCTTTTGTTCGAAAATCTAGAACAATTCCTAACTCTTTCATGGTATTACAACCAAGAATGAGGTCATACATTGGCTTGGCCATCTTCTTCTTATCATATTCCACAACGCCTGGTTTCACCAGATACTCCTTGCTGTTGGAATAATCAAAAATCGAAGATTAACCTCACTCCTTCCTTTGGTTAGGAAGTCCCCATTCGACGTGTGCCAAGAATTGGCACCTGCCTAGCCAAGTAGGGGAAATGCATGGATGCTCCTTTTCATGGAACATCAAGTCACCATCAGATCCACTGTCAAGTAGAACCTTAAGGACTTTGTTACTAGTGCAACCCTTCCTCGAGTGTTCGTGTCTCTGGAAGTTGATTTTCAGTTGCTAAGGTGTGCCATGCTTTGGCCACTACAGCTGTGACTCTTCCTCCTGTTTGACTTTTGAAAGAAGTGTTCACACTATTGAGAAAGGCACCGACAGTTCGGGTCCGACATCGGCAGTTATCTCACTCTGTGTGTTGTTTTCGACTTTTGCTGCAAGATTTTTTGATCTTGCTTCGTGTAGTATTGTAAACAATTCGATTATTTGAAATTGAATGTTTTGGTATCTTATCAAGATTTTTAAATCTCTTATAAACTCTTTATTCAATTAATGTTTGAATTTGAGTCAACGGTAGTTTTACTCGGACTGGGGTAAGTATCACTTGGTTGTTTATTACTTCTTAGTTTCTTACAACATTTAGTTAATTCCCGGTACTACCGCACCCATCCATTCAGGACGAGTCGGAGTCATCGCTGTCACTTTCGTGGACGGCGCTTGCGCTTCTTTTCTAACGCTTGAGTTTCTTGTTAGATTTTCAAGTTTCTCTCGCAGACAACTGCGCATAGGCACTATTGGTGCGAGGAGAAGTCTCACTAGAATGCGAAGGTCCACGGGCTTTCTTCCTGTGAATTCCTTTTGAAGGAACCATCCTTCGCATACTTGCGGCAGTCTTGTGTTATGGGTCGGTGCGCGCCCCATGCTTCTTGCACAATATACAGTGCTTCGCATGGTACGCCACGGGATACGATCCTTAAACGTAACCATCTTCTGCTTGGAGGAGTCGCTAGACTTCGCAGAACTTTAGGCCCATCACGATCCTTGTCGGTCGGATAAGCCTTCTCGATGCGTCGAGTGCTTCTAGAGCTCCGAACGCTCTGGGGTACCGTTGCCCCACTGAGTTCGTATTGGTCTTGCCAATTCCTTGGGACCATGCGTAATATGTGACTAGCTAGGTCCGGTCATCGAACGGCTTCACCGCAGTGGTGAGCTTGGTGGCACGGTTGGAGTAGTAAAGACAGGGCAATAAGTCCAAGTAGCCATTCAGCTGCTGGATGCGGCTGATGAATTGGCGAATCGAACCCTGTTGGGCTTCTTCAACCCGTTACTTATGTAGAAGCGCTGGTCTCAGCAGCCATTACGAACACGGTCAACAAATGGAAGCTGACGCGATTCCATGAATGACCCCCAAGACTGCTCACGCTTCTCGATGTTCTTCCCCGTAGATATCCGTCCATGGAGAACAGTCAATTTGTTCACTCACGATCTTCTTCCAGGGCGCTTTGCTTCCTCCGTGAGTAGGTTGGAGTAGAGGCTGAACACTTGATTGATGACGGACGTAACAGCCTCGTCAGCTTTCTTTGGCGGCTTCTAGGGCCTTTTCATAAGCCTTCTTCGAGGATTTGCATCCGATCCCGAGTAACTTTTAAAAGCTTCTTCGGCCTTGTTTGCCTTCTTGATGCAATCCTTCTGGTCCTTGCAGACCTTATCATATGTCAGTATCAAGGCCCTTCTGCCTCACGGCATCCAGGGCTGCTTGGACATGCATCAGGAATTGCTCAGTACCGCTTGACATACGGATACATCGGATACCCTCAGCTCTACCTTACCAGGTAGGGTGAGCTTCATTGTGCTGGCGGTAGTATCTACTGCCAAAGCATCTTGAACTACATCCCTTTCGGGTATGTATGGACGGCTTATTCCGTCCCGGTTCCTCTCACACTCTTGGCTTTTAAGTCCATCAGGGACTGCCTTTGAGGTGCTCATTCTCTGGCGCGTCACCTAGCGTGTACTGATGAATAGGGCCTTAAAAAGCTCCTAGGGGTACCGCTGACGGCGCTAGTTCTCGTGGCTGACGCGACGAAGTTGCGTTTGCACACTCGTATGACGTAGCTGACAACGGGTCTGCTTGCGCAACGGAGCACGAAAGTGACGGAGTGGAGGGAAAAACTTTGGTGGCTTTCACGCGAGAAGGTCGCGGAAACGGCTATCTATAGATAGTGACCTAAGCCGTTTGGAGATAAAAATACTAAATACCTATTATGTAGATAAAGGTGATATAGAATTGTTGATGAAAGTAAATTGTGAGCTTATTGTTTATGAATTACAATGAACAAATGTGGATGGAAGGGCAATGCAATCCCTTTCATCCTAAAACAAAACAATGTGATTTTGTGTAGGTTTCTACACCAATCTGGTATGTTTCTACCCTTCTCTTTGAGGGTGTTCTGACAGGGCAGTGCCATCCAAAGATATGGATCTTTGGCAGCAGACTGAAGAAATGTTATTTTCCACACTTTGTATGCAGTCCCAAAGTGACGGATGAAGTGTGCCCAGGTGCGTTCCTGTTCTGGCAATTTCATCCATTTTCCGTAATCACCTTTGAAGTTGTGCGTGTCAAGCACGATCTTTTCACCCATCTGGACTAGTTGCTTGTCCGAATACGCATTGTTTGTGTATGTGGCAAACCGCTGTCCATCGCGAAGTTGTCGAATAACCTTGGTGAAGTTTTCGCCGCCCGCAGGGTTCCAGCTCGCCTCCATACTGTCGTCGTTTTGTTTAATTTCATGTGGCGGCTACGCCGCATTCCTTCCAATAACGATCGAAAACTTGTAAGAAAGTTTCGTCGCGCGCTGCGCCGATGTCCGCTTCGATGTCCTCGATGACGTCGGGAGAGATAGTTTTGAGGAACTCGGTGATGAGCGCAATGTCGATGTTGTCGATGGTTTGGCGGTGGGCGCATGCGTCGCTCCCAGTCCATTTTGGCGGATTCGACGTCGGCTTGTAGAAAAGCACCGCGAACGTTGGCATCGGTCCGATGTCCTCTTCGTAGGTCGCTCAAACGGTGGTGCACCGTGATGTTGCCATTACGGCGGGTGGCTCGACGAGATAGATGTGCCCGAAAGGGCAGTCATCGAGCTGCTGGCTTTTGGCGACGAAGCCGGCGGGCCGCGCGGTACGCCGAGCAGTTCTTTGGCGGTGGGTTCGCCAACGATGGGAGGGATTCTGCCATCGTAGTGGAAAAGTCGCGCTGGATTTCGCCGACCGCGCGGATGGGATACATCGTGGGCTGAAGGGACCGTACGGCGCGTGTACGCTGGGCTGGGCTGAAAACGCCGCGCTGAACAGCCCGCTGTAGTTTCTGGGGTGATGGAAGATTAATTAGTTCTGTCAAGAGACTGTAGGTGTCCCCAGAGAACTAGAGTCGATGGACCGTGATGGAAAAGATATTGTTGTTGTAATGACGAACTAATTAATTTAATGAGAGGAGTTACAGATCAATATCTTGTGCAGGTGATGTGTTGCATGTACAGAACATGCTAACTTGAATGCGATCTTATCCAGCAGCTGCCACCACTGGCCTGATGTGAGTGGGCATAGTGTAGCGGTTGGTGGCATTGCCACTTGCCTACGTGAGAGAATGCAGGTAGGTACTGCCTGGCTTCTCAACAATCTTTGGGCAGTGCTGCTCTGAAGATCCAAAGATATGGATCTTGTTCCTTTGTTCAAAATTAATCCTTATCTGGGTATTTTTGAATTAGTCCATATTGGTACTAATAAGGTACCAAGTACTAATTGAGGTAGGTTCTTGGCCTATGTCACGGTGTGGGTGGCGGTGGCAGATTGATGATAATTGCTGCCACCTTGGTGTGGGAGGCCAAGATGTGTTGGGAGGCAGAAAATTCCCACGTTGGATGAGAATTATGGCCCCTGTGTATGTTTTATTAAGGGTAGATGCTGGTATGATTTTTACGGATGCTGAAACAAAAATGATGGCAGGAGCATCAAATCAAGAATAGGACAATAGGATGGAAATGTCCACTCCAGTGGGATGGGGTAGGGACCCCTCTCAAGGGACTCAGTTTTAAAATCAATTTGGAAATACCTAGATCAAGTTTAGAAAATTGCTAGATGAGGGAAAATGAAAAAAATCGAACTAGGAAAGGAGGGGTTAAGGATCTACAAATATTAGGAGGGCTCCAGTACATTCATAGAGGTTGAGGGAACTTGTCTTTTTATAATATAGTTATAGTACTGGTTGTAATAGGCTTGAAGGGTGGAAACTTATTGCAGTCCTATCTTCCTCCCAAATGAGGTTGAGGGAACAGGTCTATTTCTAAAAATATACAATACCTACCTAGCTGTAATTTGATTGATTGATCGAGGAAACTTAATCTCGGTCATTCTTTTTCTCAAAAATAGTCTTATATACAGATCCAAGCCAGTGGTATCTCATCTGAAAGCTCCCCTTTCCCAGGCTGCATGGCTCAGCTAGCCACTACAGGCAATACAATTGCAGTTGGCATCCCCTCTGTCCTAGTATCATGGTTGTTTCAGTCATGGTAGGCATAGGCGGCGCCTGTTAGTGCCATTTGGATGGATTACAGTTGGATCTTGTGCAACAGCTACTCGGAACGGAGTGTGGGAGCAGTAGCAGCGGCAGAGCAATCCACGGGTGCCCTTCTTTTTCAAAGAGTGTACCCTCTCACTGCAAAGGAGCAGTGTATTGGACCACACCACAGACAAAGACATCTGGGTTCTGATGAAGTTAACAATCTCAGATCGTTCACACTTGACTGAGAGGAGAGATGTCACTTGCTGTTCAGCAGATCTGGTAGCATCACAGGGCATTCCGTCCACCGCGTATCAGAGGGGCATAAAGTCCTTGCACCTTTCAAGGCATGCCTCCTCATACTTGTCTCACTTTTTGTGAGCAAAGTGCTCAAGAAGCTTTGAAGAAGAGCAGTTACCATATGATTTGGCATTCATATCAGTGATCCAGACATGAATGACAGTGGAGCAAGCTCGTTGCCAGAAGCCAGAAGAACTGTCATCTCCTTGGGCCTCCTCTCCAAGCAAATTGCCATTGGTAGTGTAACCAGCTCCAGGTTGAGTCATCATACCATCACCAAGTGGTTTGGTAGTGACACTAGATTCTCCCAGAGCCAGGCCACACAGGTGGGCCCATTTATCACACACATCATTATGCCTCAGGGAAACCAATCCTCCTTTCTTACAGTCAAGATATCCTCAACCTTAATCCTGCTCCACATCCATCGCACTTTTGGGGTAGTCCTATGGAAACCATGCCATACCGGAGAGACATGCTGTCATGCCCTTAGTTTCACATGTCCTGGAGATGTCCTGGACGTGTCCTTGGACGTGTCCTATGTCCTTAATTTCTCAAGGACGCGGTTTTTTGTGGACATGAGGACATAGGTCCATGTTGACTCATGTCCGCCCGGTGTCCTCCGAAGTTTTGACTCACATACATTACATAACAGTACCTATGCACATGCCAAGGTATCTTAAGTAGTTATGTACTGCAAGCACGATGGATTGCACTGAAATGAATGTAATATGCATGCAACAGCTGCCACTATTGGAATAGTTCACCTGAAAGTATCAAAAAAGTCCCCTAAATGAAGTAAACACTCCATGTCCTCTCACATCCTGTCATGTCCTCTGTGTCAAAAGTTTCATGTCCTGTGTCCTCGTTCCTCGTTTGAAAACACTAAAAACAAGAGATGTCCAGGACGTGTCCTGGACGGTGTCTTTTTCAACAATATTTGGGCGCGGACGCAGCGGACATGTGAAACCAAGGTCGTGCCATTCCTGGAATGACATCTCTGTGCCACTCATGCTGTCAGGATTTGCTGTCAACCAAGCCCCTGTTTCCATCATCCTCCATCATCCTCTCCAGCCTCTTTGACACCTTGGGCCCCCTCCTCTGTGATATGTCCTCTACCACCGCCTTCTATCCTCTATCCTTGCCTTCCATGCAGCATTGCCAGCGGCACAGACACATTCTGCATGTACCTCATTGTTGAGTTGACTGCTGGAGACCAGGGACTCCACCAGCAGGGCAGTGGCCTCCATTGAAGTTTGATGCAGTCATGCCACCGCACTGACAGGGTTACAGATGGCTAGTTAGGATTGTATACGCATTGCGTTTGATCCCTTCCATGCCATTCAAGAACAATGCCATCATCAAGATCTGCTAAAATAGTTTCAGCTTGTTTTGTGCCACAATTAAATGATGATCTCATAATGCCATTACTACTCTAGCAAAGATTGCATAAATGTCTTATCTTGTCTCTATTGTAACTAAAAATTAAAAATTAAAAATTTTAAATAGAAAACATAAATGAAAATGGTTTATGTTCATTTTCCCAGAACAAACAAGGAAGTCATGAAAATCTTAAAAAAACGCAAAAATAAGTGAAATTCATTAAAAAGTTCATCATGTTAAATCATTGAGGTATGTACACAGGAAAAATCCTCTGAAAACAGCTCTAAACAAACAACTGAAACGTAAGAAATATATGGCATTTCCATGCAATCTCCATCAGATACAATTTAGAACTCAAATGAAACAAAGCAATATCAGCCTAAATTGATTGTTGAGGAGAGGAAATACCATTAAGCCTGAATTAATTGTATGATCATTCCATCAACTCAAATTCCAGGCCAATGAAATAATCAAACACACATAATTAACAACCTGTTCAATGGTTGGTTGGTAGCGTTAAGAATAAATAATTCCATTGTTCTTTGTCAATTTGTTCTAAGCATGAATTTTTAAACTTGCTGTTTATTCATTGGTTTTTTGAACACAGTCGTTAATTATTTTGTTTACTTGCTGATCTGAATTATCATCAACCTGTCTTGTATGTAAATCACATGGGTTTCTAGTACTATCTCAGTCCTGATTGTTGGAGGAGTGACTTGAAGTTGCATTTTCAAATAAAATTTGCATAGAAACTAGAGGAGTAGCATTCACTCTTCAGTTTGTCTTTGTCATAGCCATCAACACAATATTACCACAATTTTCACCCCCATGATTAGATTCTGATACATAAAAAGCATTCATTTGAAGCTGCACTTTACTTGAATCCTTAATGCAACACAGCACAGACAATATGTTGCCTTAAAATCTCACCTTTCATTGTTAGGTCATAGCACCCTGTCCATTCAAGTCAAACCTAAAGCAGAAGATGAATTTTCAACCATTGACCTGGTTCAAAAGTAACCAGAGGACTAAGATTAATTGGCTGCAACAGCTGGACAAATCATTCCACAAAAGTCATTAGTTTTACCCAGTTTTGAAAGCTCGTGATATCTCTGTGTCCTGGTTCTCCAATGAATTGCCATCAAAATTGCCATCCTCTTCTATCAAGTAACCAAAAATTGGGAAATTGAATTTCGTGCCATTTAGGCCTTCTATACTTGTGACCTGTATACAACTAAGAAAAGCCCTTTCTGTGAGAACTTTCCAATGATGCAGTTATTATTTATGCTTACTAGAATCACTTTGAAGTTATTGATAATTTCAAGTATGTTTGCATGCATTGACTCAAAAACTGTTCATTGTAGAACTAACATTGGCTACCAAAAATACCAATAAACTTGCATTGGCATCAAAAGGTTGCATTGTCATTTTTATTCAAGGTCAAAAAGACCAGCTTACAGTATTTTGATTGCATGGAAATAGCCTTAGATAGGATCACAAAACATTGAAATAATTCACTTTCATTACTGGAAATGCAATCAGTGTCATCAAATAGTTGATAATGATGACTTTTAGTATACATAGAGATCCATAACTTTGGATTCCCACTGTTGCATGACGTGTACTTTATATCACGTATCTATCAGTTTTTCATAGTGGTTTATCTAAGCAAAATGATATGTAAGACACCAAAATGTGTAAGTGTAATTGAGTTGATCCATCATCTTCGTTAAGGTTAAAATGGTGCATATATACAGATATTTTGGTCACAAAGTTGTCAAGTTGAACACTTGAATCCCATTCAATCTAAAAAGTAAATGCATCTTCATGGTTATTTCATTAAACAAGTATCTCCTACAATGCAAGATGATCATCATCCAATACAGAAATGCTTTAGAAACAGAAATTAATTATTCTTCCCACTTGCGGTTTTCACTGTTGATTTCCTCCATTTACTATTAGATGGAGCTTATCACTATTTCTCCATTGAGTTTTGCAGTAATATTAGAAATAAGAACCCTGTAAGATTGTTCCATAGACACTTTTTCATGTCATAGTGAGGTCTTTGCTCTACTATGCTGATACCTTCATTCAGGCACGGTTAGTATTGCCATCTATTCAGAATCAAGGCAAATTCCAATTAAGTACCATGGACTGTATGCTTATTATACACACAAAAAACGCTGACACTTTCTTGTGAAAGTTATTGTTGTGGGGCATTGTGGCAAACCCAGACCACAGAATCAAACTTTCAGTACTGGTTACCCCAATCCTCATCCTTATCACTAACCCCATTTTTAAAAACCCTCACTGTAATGTCTTTGTCATCACCTTTATTGTTAAGGCAAGAGTGAGCAAATCATACCTTTGTTACACAGATACTTCACAGTGAATTTCAATCATGAAGCTTCAAGACACAATGCTTCATGACAAAATGATGCATTCCAAGAATGTTTGGATTATAGAACATTCTCAAAGATGTTGACAGCCAATTTTCAACTTAAAGAATAAATCCAATTTTTTTCTGTTTTGGCAGGGAATGTTATTGAAAATGACATATTTTTCGTGAGTTGTTGCATAGGACAAAGAAATCAACTTAAAACTTCTATACCCGATCCTTGTGATACTGTCAAATGTGATTGGATCCCTAAGGAGAAGTGCCATCATCCCCATCAAAATTGTCATCATAAGTATGCCTGTACTATGCATTAAGGGTTGGCAGAAGTGATTACTCCTTTTCCTACTAGGGCATTGCTACTTCAATCTGATGAAACACCAATATGATTTGAGTAAATTGTAGTTCATGGCTTTACCACACATTTATGATAATATGTTAATAGTACTAAATCTGCCCCTTGATTGGTGCGGACAGTAATCCAACAAATGAAAGACACAGTATAACAACTGGGCTCCCTATTGTCAGCACTCATGTTCAGCATCATTTCATGAAGCCTCATTACATACCAAATGATAGCCTGATCATCATATCCAACCACCAAAGGCACCACCAGAAAGAAGCATCTTGATCTTTGTTTATCAATTTGAACGTGTTGTTGGAGAAGAAATAATCTATTCCCTCATATTCTTGCTGCATTGCACTTGAGACTGATGATGACATCCACTGACGTGGTAGATATCAAAAGCAGAGATGTGTACCGGTTATATTCTGCAGCAATGTTGAAGATATGCCAGAATTTGTTTCAGTACAAAACAACCAAGTCCCATTCAAATTGTCAAATTAAATATCTCAAAGACAGCAATGAAATTAATTATTACACCACTGCACCCTTGCTTGACATATTATCTAGACCCTGTATCCATGGTATGGATGAAGAGCACGAACAGTGAAATAGGACACACAATCAATTTATTGTTCAACCACATGAGATACATTCAAAGAAACTTTTCCGTTCTATCTTCCCAAATCAAAATATGGGATCTCAGATTGATTGGAAGCAGAATTTCAATTTGTTATTGTATTAGTATTGTACTACACAAGACACATGGTAGAAGAGAACTCTTTTTATGTATTGCGCTAAAGCCTTACAGAACATCACTGCCCTAACACAAAGCTCTTCATTTACAGAATAAAAAAACACGCTAATTTGATTTTGACTTCCTTCTCATAACACGACGTCTTTCCCAATTTCGAATCAAAGCCAAAACAATAAGTAAACAGATCACCACTGCAATTATCCCAAGAGAAGAATCTGCCTGGTTTGCCAATATGGAAGAAACTAGGAAATAAATTCTATTCAATGTTGAACCGCGCTTGTTAACATGAGGGAAGGGGACACTAGGAATTGGCACCCCAAGAAAATTGCAGATAGGCTCCCACCCATGCTCATGATTGGATAGCACCAACAGCCTTTCTGGTGGAACAATCGCTTTGATTCTTGCATTATGAGAATTGTAAAACTTAATCATCTGCTCTTTGTGATCTAAGCAATATTGCTTATTGACATTTTCCGCTCGACCATCAAGTCCAACGATGGCTCTTCCCATCAATAGCGGAGTAAAGCGTTTGAAACGACGAAATACAGGAGAAATTATCCCCATGATTTGCAAGAAGCCTGAGCTCGACAATTTGCAAATAGAATTGGTAACCGAATCATGCCATACTTCCGAATTCGTCCTCTGCGTATGAATCACTTTGGCGTTTGGATACATCTGAAAGAGAAGAGCTTCGTGACAGGGAAAGTTGATAGCGTGCACAGTGGCGTTGTACCCCCCCCTCTCGAAAATATTTCGAAGTTCATCTGTGTCGTGGCAACTGTTGGTCTCGAAGGCGTGAAACCAAAAGTCCAACTCTGGAATTCGATCCTTCCCCCCTGTTAGGATATCCTTCATGTGATATGTCTTGTATCCTAGAATGTTGAGAGCGTTCTGTAGGGTGGTGCTTCCGGTTCTTCCGGTTCCAGTCCCGATGATCTGTATTTCGGCACACGCTTGACGGGACACGCCATAGCAAAGTACGAGGAGAATCTTTACGAAGAGATTGTCCATTCTGTCCACTGCTCTGTGTATGGTACAATCACAACAGGAGCACAAGAGGCACACAAGAGGAGCACAAGAGATAGGGTAAATCAGGGGAGAATCAGGGGTATATCTTTTTGAATTCGCTTGACGGGTGAAACCCAGTGAAACGGTGAAACGTGATGTGCGGTAGCTTCTTTTTTAGGTAAAAGTTCATTACCTTTCCATATCGTTATACATTCTATGGAGACAGAGATTCACTAAATGAAGATATGTTACTAAAGAAACGTAAAGGTAGAACAGCTCTTACCATAACAAAGAGAAAGATTAATCATAATGCATAATGGTACATTTAGTTACAAAAGTTATTAATCTGAACAAGTTACACTTCTCCACAGAGCTCTACAAAGACAAAATCGAAACAGCCTAAAACTGCGGTCCATTCAAATGCGACGCACAAATACTACTGAACTCCTCATCCACCGTATCCGACATCAAATGTAAGACTGACTGCAGAGTCATAAGTAAAGCCGAAAGCAACACCACCACCCCAATTGAGAAGGCAATATAAGAATTTCTATTCGTTTTGTTCACGAGACGGCACATAACTGATTGGCCCACTGCTGTGCACACGATGCCTAGTATGGTACAAACAACAGCATAGTCGCGAACCAGCATGCCATAGACGGCAAAGGTTGTGGTGGCAGTGAAGCTTGTGAATAGAATCATGCAAGCAGACGTAGCAGAGGCTACAGAAGGATGAACTCCCATGGCGAGCATTAGTGGGCCCTTCACTATACCTCCACCGATTCCAAACCTGTTGACGTAAGAATTCACATGGAAAACACTTGGAGTCCACAACCTTTCACTACTGTTGAAGAAGATAGTCAAAGCAATGCCTAGGATAGTGGTACTTACATCCCGGCACAAAATCCAGCAATGGAGCTAACTAAAGGATAAACCACTGTCGATTTTTTATTCCAACGAATGTCCTCCTTCAAGTACCTATATCCCGCATCCATTTTCCGCCGGGTATCATTTATCAGTCTCTTACGCGCCATCAAAGAAATCATGACAATAAACATGAGAAGTAGCAGTTGTGCCATCCAGAATGCAATGGATCCACAGGATATTCCAATTGGACTGGGATAGCCCCCTCCACCTTTGAGGATATTGACTGATAATATGACTAGGAACATGGATATGAGAAGGGTAACGTTGTGTTTTTTGACGTGCCGTTCTTGGTCTATGATGCTTTGGAGCTGTAATGGATTCCCAAACTCGGGTGTTAGTGAATCGCTGTCCTCGCCATCATCGCTAGTGATTAGATTGAAGAATGAATTAGCGTTGAGGGAATCTAACTGAATGGCTCGAAGATTGCGACCGGAGTTGTTCCCATTGTAGTTAGAAGCAGGTCTGCTCAAACGGAACTCTTCATATTCGAAATCATCGTCTTCGTCATTGGTTATTCCTACCTCCTCCTCCTCCGAATTCAAATATGGATTTAGCAGCGGTTCATTCAGCTCAACAGCATTTTTCTTCAACTCCACTGTCTCTAATCTGTACATTTTCAACGCCTTCTTGAAGGTGCTATAGGCTGTAAAAGTCAGCAAAATGACCAGCATGACGGCAATTACTGTTTCAGATAGAATCTTGTTTAGATTGGCACCCAATAGAGCTCCAAATAGTGTGGGCGGTTCCATTACTAATATTAGATCCCAATCAATGAGTGGCCTGAGAAGAAGAAGGTATGAGACATGGTCAGTGATTTGGCCCATTAATGCTAGAGATGTGGTAAACTACAAAAGAACGTAAAAACATTTAATAACACTTCAAACTCACCGATCTGCGTCAGGATGTCTCTTCCTGACATTGATGACCGTGTTCGCAACAGCTCCCCCGAACACCGTAACATTACTTAATGGAATGGCATGCTTGGGCAAAAATCCCATCACCAGTATATAAATAGGCACAAGCATGCCTCCTCCTCCAATCCCTCCACCAGCTGCGAGAATAAGACCAAATGCGGCAAACGCGAATCCTAGAACGTCCGAGGGTTGAAGTGGGAATAGAGGCGAGTGGTCTGACGGTGTGTGGAACTCGTTGGTTGCTGTGCTGTTGGTTGTCTGGTCGAATAAATCATTGTTCGGAGAGCCATCGTAGTAATCAAAGTCAGTGCTGCTTCGACCGAGAGAGAGTGACGCGCTAATGACAAAAAGGGAACAGGCGAAAATGAATAGTGTTCTTGTCACTTTGAAGGAGGAAGAGGCTGCTTGATTGGACAGTGAGTTGATCAGCGTGCTTCTGTCGCAACTTGTTTCTTCATCGAAGTCGTGCTCTGGCCAGGAAGATGATGATGTCGTCGTTTGGTTGAAAGCCAGTGTCTCCCCGACCGACGAATCGTCCCAGAAGCTTGTCGTCATCGAGAATAGTAAGATAACGATGGTCTTTGGTGTTGTGTTCGGCCATGATGTTGTTCGCCCTTCTCGTTGAAGACGCGCATCGAGCAGTATGACTGAAGTATTTAGTATTGTACCGAGATTGTACCGTATTGTACTAGATTGTACTGTATTGTACTGTAGCCTTAAGTCCCTGTCCTACCCAGCTCCCACGCAGTCCTTGGGCTGTGCTCGGTAGTGCTCGTGTAAGTAGAATACGTACGTACCTACTTCAACAGTAATAAGGTGTCTGTAGAGTATCTTACGTAAATACACGACATCGGTTTTTGGCGATTGTAAGTATTCCTACCTATATGCTTATCTACCAGAACCTTAGCGATTTCCCTTCTCCTCAGTTTTTATGTCGTGTACCTTGGCACACTTTGCACCTTGCACGATTAGTAGACGATTAGTATTGTGCAATATTGAACGGTCACACAAACGAAACACGAGACGTTTCCTCGTCTCTCTAGGAGGAGAGCCATCAGCACGGAACATCGGGTAGTAAGATCCTGTGTCAACACAAAGAAAATACTCAAGCTAAGAAGCGTTTTCACTGATGGAAGAAGTTTTACAAGCCCAACACGAGTCGCTAGACTCCACAGACCCCTTTGCATCCGCGTGGTCGACGGCTCTTGCCGAAGGTACGTTTCGTTTACAAACCTGATTGTATCTTCTTGTTCGCCCGAGGTTCGCCCGCAGGACCATGGCCTAATAATCTCTCACAGCTGCAATCACGATTTCATCTTGCACAATTTCCCAGTCGAAAATAAAAATATCCGCAAGGTCCCCTGGGGAGGCAGAGGCAAAGGTGGTCGTGGGACGTCTCGACGAACTTTCCAACCTGATGATATTGTCGTGGATGGGATCACTCTAGAATATGTCAATGATGCACAGCTGACCGGGAGTGGTGCGGGAGGATCCAAGTTGTTGTTGAGTGATGCTTATTTGAAGTTGCTTCCTGGAAAGGTTTATGCGTTGGTTGGAAGGTGAGTTCATATGGAATTGTACATTGTTTACCTCTGTTGTGACACTCATTTCGCTCAAACGATGACCCCTCTTACTCTTGCCATTATATTGTGGACACGAATATCAACCATGCTTACATCGCATTCCAAGGAATGGAGTAGGAAAGTCAACATTGCTTAAACGCATAAGCGCTCGTAAATTGCCTGGGTTTCCACCACATATAAACCCGCTGTTGGTACCACAGGAAATCTTTGGGTACAAAGACCTGACACCCGTGCAGTACTTGTTGCAACATTTTGCGAAACAGAAAGGTCAGTCAAAAGAGGGGAACAAGCTATCCATTGCTGCGTTAGAAGAACAACTTGATTCTTTGGATGCCGATGCAGATGATTACCAACAGAAAATGGAAGACCTGTGCAACCGCATTGCCAATCTCGAAGACTCAGATGAGATTGAAAACGAAAATGAAGCCATCGTAGAAAGAGCATGCGATGCACTTCGCTTCTTTGGAGTGCCATTGTCCGCATTCTACACGCCTACAGCTCAATTGTCTGGTGGGATTCGTAAAAAAGTGGCTCTTGCTTCTGTACTTATGGAAAAACAACAGCTGATACTGCTAGACGAGCCGACATGTCACATTGACATTGATGGAATACTTCAACTCCGTCAACTCATTGATGATTGTATCCAATCTAATGGAACGGTCATTCTTATTTCGCATGACATTGATCTGATGAATGATGTGGCCACGGATGTCATTCACTTCCTCAATCACAAGCTAGAGTACTATACGGGAAATTACTACGACTTCGTCAAATACCGCACAGAGATAGTCAAGCATCAAATTCGACAAGCGGAAGCTTTGGAAAAGCAACGTACTTCCATGGTTAACACTATAGATAACCTCAAAAAGAAAATCTCAGGTACCGAGAGTCGTGTGGCTAAAAAGAAACTTGATCGTGTCATTGAAGCTAAGAAAAAGAAACTCGAACGTCACGGCATTGAAAAGAATGATCATGGTCACAGACGTACCGACCAAAATGACGGTGGGATCAAGAAGGGGAGCATCAATGTGTTGGATGCACATACCAGGAGTAATTTAAGTCATAAGGAGTTAGTGAAGCGCGCTGAGGTTCTTTTGGGCCCAGTTCCGGATAAAGCAGTGCAGTTCGATTTTCGCCCGGTCTCGTCATCTTGGGGTGACGAACCACTAGTGATGCTAATGGATGTCGGTCAATGCTACGATCCAGATGAAGGCAATGTATTTGACTGTGTTGAGCTTTGCGTACGAGAAGGTTCGAGAACAATAATCCTTGGCGAGAATGGTAGTGGAAAATCAAGTCTTTTGTCGATACTTGCCAAACAAGCAAATCCTTCTGAGGGAACAGTACATTATGCAAATGGTCTGGTCGTTGGTTACTTCCACCAGCATGCCACGGATAACCTCCTTCGTACCAAAGAGGATAAACTGGTCACGCCGTTATCCTACCTCTCTAGCAAGTATCCCGCCAAAACGGAACAAGAAGTAAGGGGAGAGTTGACTAGGTTCGGTCTTAGTCCCAAACAGTCCGGCACAAATGTCAAGTTCTTGAGTGGAGGTGAACGATGTAGGCTCTGTATGGCGTCAATGATGTTGGGAGATCCTCAACTTATAGTTATTGACGAGATATCAAACCACTTAGACTGTGAAAGTGTAGAAGCACTGATATATGGATTGAAACAGTGGAATGGGACTGTGATATTAGCAAGTCACGATGCCAATCTGATGAGATGTATTGGAGGAGAATGTTTTGTGCTGTTCAATGGAAAGCTCCAAAGAGTGAATGGTGGCATTGATTCATATCTACGGATTTTACTTTCAATGATATTGAATAAAGGATGAATAGCCAAAGTATAAGAACTGTTTGATTGTTTCTCTTGAATTGATGGGACAAAGTCTACGAAGGTTGGTAAAATACTGCCACACTCAATTTTCACATTTATACATAGACATCCCACGCACATGGTAATTCCTCTTCAGTTCACCATGTTTCAGTGCTCTTGTGTCTTACTATCTGCTTGTCTGATCCTGTCCTTGTGCAAGTGCCCATCACTACTCAATGGCTGTCAGCTTCCTCATTCCAAAACATGGTTTTGGAATAGTTGTATTACTGAAGCTTTTGAACATAACCAGCAAGGTTGTATATAAAGAACCCTACATGCAAGGTATTGAATACTAAGACAACACTCCACTCACTCTGTGATTGCAATGACTCATTTAAATCTGTCAATCAAAGCACATGGATAAGATTATGATCCATCTCCAAACAGTTAATAGCTACGGCAGAATGATTTATGATTGCAATTACTAATGTTTAGCACTTAGTCAAATGAGATGGCTGTCTGTCTATTATTCTGAAAGGCCTCCAAAATACCTGGAGGTTGTGAACACAGCAAGCAAGATAGCACACGGAGAACCTTTTGTGCAAGGCATTGGCATTGAATACTGAAGAAAAGAAATTGAAGATAGCTCATTATACAATGAACTCACGCAATTCTGTCAATAAAAGCACTGGAAACGGTTGTGATCCATCAAAGAGTTGAAGCTTTGATAGAATGATTTAAGATGGTAGTTACTATTGCTTGGCACTGAGTCATCAAGCCACTATATTCTTAACAGCTTGTGATAGAAGGCAACAAGATCCTTAGTCAGAGCATCGCTATATTGTGAGGCTTTTGTTTAAAAAGCCAACTTATAATACTCGCAAACATCTTGTTTCCATGAGTAACACATTGCTTGCTCAATTTCGTAATATGCAAAAACAGAGGATGCAAACTTACTCACCATGGTCAAATAATCAGTGCTTAATTCTGATTCTGGAAACAAAACATGTCATCTGCTGACATTGACTCTTTCATTCATTGATTTGACTTGTTAACTACCCTAAGGTACATTTTAATTCATGCATGCCCACATTCACTTTGAAGTAGTCCCTGTAATGCCAACAAATAGTATCTGTAAGCTACATTATGCAACAAAACAACATCCTTCAATCCCCTCTTTGAAAGGGAGCTATGCAAAGGAGTGCATCTGTCTATGTGTAATATTAACATTACTACTGATACTTATTAAGTAACTTTGCTTTCCCTGTCTTCAAAATTATTTTCTTGTTAATTGTCAGAACCAGCTCAGAACTATGAGTAAGATCTAGCTAGAAATGCCATTTTGGTCAAGCTTGAACTGTGAATGAACTGAAAAATTGGGGGAAATTCAATGCTAGAAAGGTTCACTTGCATTGAAGGGAGAGGAACACAATTTATAAAGAGGAGTTTAAAATTAATAAAACAACAAGTTGTGTTATTCTGATAACATTCAGTGGTAATGTGTTCAATTTGGCATTGCTTTGTCTTGTAATGATCTAAAAGCTCCAAGCTCTTGTTATTGTTTGATGAACCTGCCACTTTTGTCCTTCTCGAAATTGCCCTGCACCTCTCTCTGTTGTTTTGTCCTCTAACATAATAGCATGACAAGGAAATTCAAAGTTGGTGAGATGGGAATGATGGCATTGTCTGCCACTTGATCTTTTAAGGGTGGATTGTGAAATTTGCATTTTATTCTCATGTACACGAGGATTCTGTGAGATCTTTACACCCCAATAGCTCCAACTGCATACGTTCAAGTAGTATGTACAACATAACTAGCAGCCGCTGCAAGATTTTTTAGCAGTAGATGTGTGGTATGGCTGAGTGTGTCAGATGTCGCGCATATGTAAGGTCATCAGTCTTGAATTGAAGTCATAGACAATTAGTGAAGTAATGTTTTTTATTGCTTCAAGCAGCCAATGATTTCGGTCATAGTTAGCTTGGTCTTTAACCCTCTAACGGAGTTTACACTTAAAGTGTGTTAACTTGTGCAGGATTCTGCACAAGTTATATTACAACTCGTGCAGAATCCTGCACAAGTTAAGCCTTTAAGGCGTTAAAAGCGCTATGACGTCACATATTTTTTCAGTAACAGGATTCCAGCAGTGTGATTTGGAAGGGGATGGGATGTTTGTTAGCACGAACAGGCACACTATCCCAAGACTGCCAAACACGCTTGGGAAACGGAGGGACTGTTAGGCAGTACAAACGTCCTGAACAAGCCGAGGAATCAAGAAAGATTATAGGTCCTCATCTGATGGCTGTCTGATGGTAAATACAGTCTTGATTGAAGACGTGAGGGCTGTGCTAGATTACGAGATAGCTGCGCTAAATGAATGATAAAGTGATCGTAGTTGTTATGGTCATCTCTAAGGCCATTTTTTGTGAGGAATTCAGCTGACGCATCAGAATAGTGTGAAACTAACCAGAACACGGGAAAGCGAGGTCATTTCAGTTAACTTGTGCAGGATTCTGCACAAGTTAATTAACCCAGCCAATTCTGCACAAGTTGCCGTTGGAGGGTTAAAGATGAAGGTAGTGACAGTGTGAGACACACTTTCATAGGCTATGCGGTTTTTATAAAGTATTTCAAGTGAATGCCCATTTTACTTGGGCAATAGAGTAGTCTTGTGAGCTTAAGTAGAGCTATTGCGTGATGTGTTGTTACATATTTGCGTGATTGTGAAAAATGACGATGAATAACAGTCGGAACTACGGTTTCATTGGCTATGCAGTTTTTATATCATAGAACGTGAATGTATTTTTACTTGGGCAACAGAGTAGTCTTGTGAGCTTAAGTTGAAATTGCGTGGCGTGTTTTTTACATCAAAACATCATATCATTGTGTTTGATATCATACATGCAAAGTCTTTTGAAGTTTTCAACTTTTATTTTTTAGTGTTTGCTGTCACACAGGCAAAGTCTCTTGAAGTTTTCAACTTTTTTGCGTGCAAAACAATAACACAAGCTGTCTCATTTCTTGGTGTGCGTTGAGATTGAAAACAATTTTTGTCGAAATGACAGTATAATGCGTTTACTTGATGTGTTCCATAGCACAATTTTTGGCCACGCTATAATTTCTTTACAACGTGATAGCGTGATGCGTCTAGGTGTGTTCATAGACCATTTGGGGTGTGCGTTGAGATGGAAAACAATTTTTGTCCAAATGACAGCATGATGCGTTTACTTGATATGTTCCATCTATGTTGGGTTTGTCGGGAACACGACATGTCTTCGGAGGCTCTCAAAGAAAGTCTTTTGTCACGTCATATGACACGAGTGACATGTCGCAAGATGTCACCGAGACATGTCGCGACATTAGGGGTTTACAAGATGGCCCAAAGAAAGTCGCCGTGTCGCGACATTTCGAAGATGGCGACATGTCGTCACCTAGTAGTACTTACTAGTAGTAATAGTTAGTAGCAATACTAGGTGGTAGGTGTCTTAACAACATAAATGAATTGCTTTTACAATAACCAACTTGGAAAGTGATCTGAGCACTAATTTTGCACCACAATTAGCTCATGATGCACTAATTCAATAAAGCTAATTATTATAAAATAAAATACAATATCAAAATTAACATTTCAATGTCATACAATTATTTATTTATTAATTCATTTGTTCACAAAAAAGAGAACTGAAAAGTAGGCTACTTTGGAGGACTTTGCACCATTAAGAGTCTAATAGGATTAAGATATCCCAGGTTGAGCAGAGAGGGACGCATGAAGGGGTCAGAGAGAAAAAATGTCGAAACAAAAAAACGACATCGAATCGCACCTTGCCAGTTTGACTGACGGCTCGCTTGGAGTGCTGCCTAGTGGTAGCTGGTGGCAGCTCGTCCAAATCCCCACTGTGGGTCAAGATATCCCAGTTCGCGCTGAGGTCGGGCCAGGAGGGACTTAACAATTTAATTGTAAAAAATTAGTTACTGTGCATGCAAGAACTGTGAAAGCATAAAAACAAAAGGTTTTCTCACCTCGCAAGTTGGATGCTTTGCAGGCTAGCGGGTGATGGAAGCGGCACGGCCTAATTCCCTCTGCCACTTGAGATGAAGATATCCCAGGTCGGGCTGGGAGGCACGTAACTTCTTAATTGAAAAATGAGTGTATGTGTCAATTGTCATAACAAAAACCAAATTGAATCTCACCTTGTGAGTTGGACTGGCGGCTTGCTTTGGTAGCTGCCTAGTGGTCGCTGGTGACGGCGTGTCCAAATTTCCACTGTGGGTCGAGATATCCCAGGTGGGGCTGGGAGGAAAGTAACTTTTTAATTGGAAAACTGGTGGATGTGTCAGGGTGAAAAATGTCCATACAAAAACAAGTTAAATCTCACCTTGGGTTGTGGACTGACAGCTTGCTTTGAGTGCTGCCTAGTGGTCGCTGGCGGCGCCGCGGCCAAATTCCCACTGTGGGCTGAGATATCCCAGGGCGGGCTCGGAGGGGCGTAACTTTTCAATTGAAAAATTGCGTGGATGTGTCAGTGCGAAAAATTGTCGAAACAAAAACCACATTGATTCTCACCTCGCGAGTTTGTTTTCCAGCAAGCTATGGTTGCTGGCTAGTGGCCGCTGGTGGCGGCGCCCCAAATTTGAACTGTGGGCTGAGATATCCCAGGGCGGGCTCAGAGGGGCGTAACTTTTTAATTGAAAAAATGTTAGTATGTGTGTGTGCGAAAAATTGACAAAACAAAAAAACCAAAGGGATTCTCACCTTGCTAGTTGGATGGTCGGCTAGCTGTTGTTGCTAGCTAGTTGGCGCTGAGTCGGCGCGGCCTAATTCGCACTGTGGGCTGAGATATCCCAGTGCGGGTTGGTGGCACGTAACAATTTAATTCGAAAAAATGTTAGTATGTGTGTGTGTGCGAAAAATTGACGAAACAAAAAAACCAGATGGATTCTCACCTTGCCGGTGGGATGGTCGGCTAGCTGTTGTTGCTAGCTAGTCGGCGCTGAAGGCGGCGCGGCCTAATTCGCACTGTGGGCTGAGATATCCCAGTGCGGGTTGGTGGCACGTAACAATTTAATTGAAAAATGTTAGTATGTGTGTGTCTGCGAAAAATTGACGAAAACAAAAACCAGATGGATTCTCACCTTGCCGGTGGGATGGTCGGCTAGCTGTTGTTGCTAGCTAGTCGGCGCTGAAGGCGGCGCGGCCTAATTCGCACTGTGGGCTGAGATATCCCAGTGCGGGTTGGTGGCACGTAACAATTTAATTGAAAAAAATGTAAGTATGAGGGTGTGCGAAAAATTGACGAAACACAAAAACCAGATGGATTCTCACCTTGCCGGTGGGATGGTCGGCTAGCTGTTGTTGCAAGCTAGTTGGCGCTGAGGTCGGCGCGGCCTAATTCGCTCTGTGGGCTGAGATATCCCAGTGCGGGTTGGTGGCAAGTAACAATATAATTGAAAAAAATGCGTGTGGTGTCAGAGCGAAAAATTGACGAAACAAAAAAACTACATGGATTCTCACCTTGGCGGTTGGATGGTCGGCTAGCTGTTGTTGCTAGCTAGTCGGCGCTGAAGGCGGCGCGGCCTAATTCGCACTGTGGGCTGAGATATCCCAGTGCGGGTTGGGAGGCATGTATCAGTGTAATTGAAACAATTAATTAGTGTTTCGCCATAAGCCAAATCAAATAGTAAAAATAGTGCTCTCCCCTCGCAAGTTATACCTGTTGAAAGAGTTCGCTGCGGGCTACGGACTTTTGGCGATGGCACAGTCTAATGCCTTCTATGGCCGGAGATATCTGCGGTCATGGTGAGGAGGATGGAACTATTTAATTGGAAAGCTTGTTGTTCCCCGATTATGAAGTTCAGGCTGTTGTGCCTGTTGTGCATAATGATATAGGAAACAGAACTGGTCTGTATCTTATGTACTTCTCACATAGCGGTGATGTAACAGACAGACTGGAAAAGACATGTGTGACTCACCCAAATGACACGTGACTGGGCGAGATTAGAGCTAAAAATGTCGCCGACATGTAGGATGTCACCCAGATTTGGTGACATTGTCTTGTCACGTGTCCCCGACAAACCCAACATAGTGTTCCATAGCACAATTTTTGGCCACGCTATAAATTAATTTTAGATATAATTTTAGAGGTAATCACATATCAATAGTTATTGAATACCCATGCGTGAGAACCCAAACACTTAGGCGTTTACGGGTATTTGCAGCAGTGTATCTGTGGATTCACCTATAAAATTCAAAAGTTAAAAAAGTCTTATGACGGAAAAGGAGAAGGAGAAACCTGCTCAGTGATAAACTAAGATTTTTAAAAAAAATCTTGATATTATTTTCAACAATCCTAGAGTCCCACGAGCCCACGAAACAACTCCGTTTCCCAACAAGAAGCCACCAAGAGCAAGCGAACAAGACTTGTACAATACTTATCCACAGCTTATCCACTCCACTGCGGTCACGCCCTCAGTTATTGGAAAGCAATAGGCAAATAAACGTCTTCTTTTGATCGACCACTACGGATATCCTTGAGTTCGACTTTTAGATAAGAATATTATGAGAGGGATGCGCCGAATCTAATGAACTGAGCACCAAGTCACGCCCTATAACTTCACCATTCAATCGTACATTGCGCCGCGAATTCTTCTGTCTTGCGTTCCCTTATTGAATTTTGAATCGACCCCAAAATAGCCTTCGATCTTTTGATGACATCCTCGTCATCGCCCTCTCCATCTCCAGCGCTGCTGCATGACACGCTCTTGGAATTCTACCACAACAGTAGTGGCAACACTATCACTAGACACCGAAAACAGGCACCATCACAGCAACAGCAACAGTGCTCCTCCTCTTATTTGAATGGCCATTCTCGAAATGATGTTGATAATGTCTCGGATAATCATGTGAAGTCTCAGAATTCCAAATGCAACAGCACCAGCAACAACAACAACCAGCATTCACAAATCCCTACCACTCAGGCTCCGCACCAAAGATCCAGACACAACCATGGTTTGTTCGACACGGCCGTTTTCGCCTCCTCCAGCAGCTCGTCTACGGCAAGTCGTACCGAGTCAAATACGATTCAACACTGCAACGACGCAACAAAAAGTAGAAGCCCCATTGGAAGTACAAACAGAAAGAAAAGGCCCAACCGAAAATTCTTACCAATGGTATCTAAGTTGAGAAACGATGGAACCTCCGAGAGCAGCAGCGACAGCGATTATGATACGACTACTTCCACCAAAGGAGATGATGGAACTTTCGATTGGTGTAATCCAACGCAGCTCGAGACGCTCTCTCGGAACGATAGCAGTGGACACTGCTCTATTTCCACTATGGATCCATATGCAGCAAGATGGAACGCACCGGCACTGAATGGTTCTACACAACATGATTTCTTGACAGGAGATAACATGAAATCCAAACATGGCCCTTGGCATCATCAAGAACAAAATAATTGGAATGCATCTTTTGCATCGTTGCCAATAGTTGACGACAAAGAAAAACTGTTTCAATCTACCCTTGGGCAGAGAATATGGAGAGAGTATCGACTTCAAGTGAACGCTTTACAAAGAGACAAAGGAACACAATACAATTCAAATCACGTAGAAAGGGGTTCTTTCGTACGTAATATGAATAATCTCCCGTCAAATGACTTTTTAAGACTCCCCCCAACAATGGTTCGGTTAAAGCATTCCTCGGTGTCACTACAGCGTAATGGGGAGGATGGATCGACGTACTGTTGGGTGGACATTCGTGATCTGGAAAGGAAAGTTTTGCAAAATCATATTGATCACAATGCACACGCGGGAATATCGATGCGAGATGAAAAAATCACTTGGAATTCCAACCAATTGTCGTCATTATCGCCATCATTGCTCAATGGCTCAGAATGCCTTACCAAAGTTTTGCACCGAGACCCTAAAGTAGGTCTGGGAATGTCATTGCGAGAATACGATGGCTGTGTTTACGTGCAAGCCGTGTTGCGAAGAGATGGGACTCGGATGGATGATTTTGAAGAGCAGACTCTTGTGAATGGTGAAAGCACCTGTGGCGGTCCTGCTTTTGAAGCTGGATTGCGTCCAGGGGATCGATTGCTTGGGATGAATGGGCGTCCCTTTCTCAAAGGGAGGTTGGCGGCTAGTATTCCACTGAACAATAGCACGAATGGGTCATTACCTAACACTTTGCCAATGGAGGCGTCATCAGAAGAGGTTCTCAAGAGTGTTGGAGATGCAATCTCTCGTGCCCCGAGTCCACTGGTACTTCACTTCCAAAAAACGAATAACAAAAGCACAGATTTCTCTCCTGAACAAGGCAATCTTTATGCGCAATCTAGAGTTACAGCAACCCAGGAGAACAGTCCAAAACGTCCGGTACAGAGATCATTGCCAATTCTCGAGAATGGCAGCCGTATGAATGCACAAGCACCCAAAGCGATAGGACCGTACATTCATCCCTTTGCTAAAGCTTTATCAAAGCGCAACTTGATACAACCAGGACACGAAGAACTCGTCATCACCCAACAAATGAGAGTACTGTGTGACCGTACTAGACAGTGGGAATCTAAGCTATCTTTTCGTCTGCGGGCGTCAGATTTCAAACTGCGGCCCCAACTGGACCCTCGAGACGTTGAACCCACCTATTATGCATCCTTTTTCGCAGACGATAGTGATGCTCCACCCTTTTTTAGTTACAAATATGCCAAGAATGTACGTTCTTATGCACCATCGACTCCAATGATCCAGGATTGGAGGCTTTCTCGTGAAGGAGGAGAGTCCATTTCACCTATCAGACCCCCAAATCGTCAAATGTCAAGGGAAGCGGCGGTTCTTGCTGATTTGTACGCTGGGCTGGATGAAGATGATGCAGAGGTACAAGATCTCTTCCTCGGAGGAAATATTAATGGTTCTAATGGCACTGGGATTCGTCAAGGTGGCGGCGGTCTTGCGTATCCTCTATCAGAAAGGTATTTTGCAACCAATGACACAAAAAGTGCGCATGACATTGTCGTTCCCTTAGTCGGTGTCCGCAAAGCAATTTGCGTGAGGATACTGAATTCCTTCTTGGATAGTCGCAACCGCGTAGCATTCTCCATTTGGTGCTATGACGTCGAAAGCGGTATGGAATGGTTTGCACCAGTACGATACCATGAAGATTTCAGAGATTTGCGCTTGGCGCTATTGCGCATCGACAAAGCGATAGCTGAGATCCCATTTCCGAACTTGAAGTGGGGCGGC
Source organism: Cyclotella cryptica (assembly GCA_013187285.1). Taxonomy (NCBI): domain Eukaryota; phylum Bacillariophyta; class Thalassiosirophyceae; order Thalassiosirales; family Thalassiosiraceae; genus Cyclotella; species Cyclotella cryptica. The sequence goes on from JABMIG010000187.1 coordinate 184,756, forward strand.
TTCGGTCTTGCCCTGATGGATTCAAAAGAAACTGAAAGCAACAGAGAACTCCGACGCGATCAATTGGAACGATTTCTTCGAAGAGTATTTGCTGAAGTTTACCGTGGAAAACTACACCCCTATCTTGCCGAGGTTGCGATCCACTTGCAAACATTTGTGGGCTGTGATGGAGTTCTTTCGGATGATTTTGATAGTAGTTTGGCACTGAATCATCAAGTGGCCATATCCGAAACAACTTATGGCAGAAGACCTGACCCTAAGTCCGAACCAGACCGCATTGCCAGAGTTCAATTGAAACGTTCAGTCCAACGATACGTTTATCGAATATTCTTGATTCCATCAGTCGAGACGTTGGTTACTCGATTTGTTGATGCGACGAAAAAAAGGATGCAAACAGACTCGCCCGCAATGCAAGGAAACAAGAACATAGTATCTGCCGACGTTGAAAAGATCAGAAATTTTATTGACCAAGTTCAAGACCTTATTTTAGAGGGGTGCAACGATGATTTTACTTCGATCACCCAAAGAAGGGACTTCGCTGCCATTAACGACATCTCAAACATCGAAGATTTCCTGCGCGAAGCTGTACGTGAGCAAGTCGAACTTGAAGTTTACGTGCCATTGAGAACCACCATATCAAAGTTCCTTGTTCGCGCATTTTATAATGAAGATGTAGAGATGAAACATAAAATGAAGGTACGTTCAAGTGACATTTTGGGTAATGTTGGCGATATTGTGCATATTTTCCTCACTTCGATCGATTCGTTCAAGGCGTTAGAGAGCAAACAACAAGCATATTTCCGCATTCAACCTGAACATAGGAGCCCTTCAGATTGGAAATCTGTGTCAAAAATCCTTTCGGAAGGTGTAGGAAGAAGCACTCTACCTTCAGTCAAGCTACGTGCAATAGTTGAGGCTGCAAAAGAAATCACCCGACTTCATTCTGAAGAGAGAGGGTGCTTCTCGGAGACATCTTTCTTTGACGGTCCTGTTAAAACCAAGACATTGGGTGCAGATGATTTCCTTCCTATTTTCATTTTTTGCTTTGTTCGAGCGAAATTGGACAGACCTTGCGCCTTATGTAAGGTATTGAGTTCATTGATATTTCATCTTTCGGGCACTACTCTATCTTATCCATCTCGTCTACTGCAAAAACAGGCGAGCTGCTGCAGACGATGTGTGATCCATTAAAGCTGAACGGCGAAACAGGATATTATTTAGCAAGCTTCAACGCAGCGATGATGCACATCAATCAGCTTGATCTAACCGACGCCAATGATGAGTTTTCAATCTTTCTTGATGTTCTACCTGATTGATAGCATCATGGTAGTATCCAGATGCGTTATCATCGTTTATGAAGTTTTTTCAATCGCTGGACTGAGTCTTGGATCATGTTTTCAGTCAGACATGGGTCCCATGTCTTGCCACTCAAGTCCAACTGCACTTACTACTGGGGGAAGTCTCACATTGTGTGAAACTACGAAGTCAATCATGTCAGTCATGCATGCCCCCAAAGAAAAGACCATAATGGTGACTCCTGCTAGTAGTGTGAACATCAAGCGATTCATATCTGCCGTTGAAAGTCTCTTGACGCAACCATGCGATAAGCGAGTTGCTTTTGATTGCGAAGGAGTAAACTTGAGTAGATTAGGAACCCTTGAGATTGTGACGATCTGCTTTCCCACGAAGGAGGTTTTTCTAATAGATTTCCAGGGACCGTCCTCGATAATTGTGGACTGCGTCAAAAAGTTGCTCGAATGCCAGGATGTAACAAAGATCATCCATGACTGTCGCATGGACTGTGATGCTTTGTTTCATCTGCATGGCATTCAAGTGAATAACATCCATGATACGAGTTGCTTCCACCATGTTCAGACCGGAATGCAGAAGAATCTCAATGACGTTCTAGCATTTAATAATATTCAGCTCAATCGTGTCCGTGATAAGGATGTCTACAATCGCAATCCTACGTTCTGGGCCACTCGTCCGATGCAGCAAATAATGGTTGACTGGGCATCTTCCGATGTTGACAAATTGTTTGACCTTGCTAATAATCAACTCAGCCGAATTCCACTCGAAATGAAGGCGAAAGGGTATGCAAAATCTGACGATTACTCCAAGACCCTTTTGAGTATGAAAGTGTGTGACAAATTAAAGGTGCGACATCCGGGTCTCTTCATAGGACGTCATGGAGTTAATATCCGCAACACCGAAAAAGAACTCGGGATATTTTGTTACAAGGGACCTAACGGCTGGTTTGCATATTATAGTACTGATGCCGCTCTCGATCGGCTGAAACGCATCATGATGACATAGAAAATAAGTAATCAATTAATAACTCAAGAACCTACAGACGTGAAGATTGCTATTGCCCCTGAAGCCCAACAGAAACAAGCCTCGCACAATAAACAGCCGTGTCATTAGGTAAGAGGGAACCAGTAAGATTTTTATTTCATACGTGCATTAATTAGCAGGTACCCTGAAACTTCGTCGGTCGGTTGAGAGAGATGAAGTCACATTGTATGGCATAGAAAGAGTTGTGGTCTAACGACATCAAGTCAGATCAGTCGGCCAGAGGAAGCAGTATTGTTACTACTACATTAGAGATCCGATCCGTATTTTTCCATCGTGTCGAGGACATGACAAATGTCATTCAAATCAAACTTCTTTTTGCCAGCAATAACGAGCCGAAAGCAGTCCGCCTTCTGGTTGTTTAAAGGCTAGTTATATGCGAATCACAAAATGGGCAGAGTTGCAGTGTAAGACAGGTCCCATGTTATATCAAACTGTGACACGAAACGTCTGTCCTCACCTGATATGGTATAATCATTTCACCGGCCTCATGCAAACGCAGTTTCAAGTTTACGGATACATTTGCGAGGTCCTCTGCAATGTCATCCGGGATCTGAACAAAATGATTTCCGTCCAAGGTTTCTTCTTCATCCTCGCTAGCACAGAAGGTTCGTATCCCACGAGCTTCCAAAATCTGCCGTATCCTCGGGGGGAAGTAAAAGAAGTTGACATTGAAGGGCCAGGGCTTACACGCCAAAGCAAAAGATGGCCTCTTCCTCAACTCCCTCACAAACAACTGCAATTCATCCACCTTTTGATCAACCCTCGCACCAAGTCCCTCCCTTCCATAATACTTCCACATGGCCCATAGTTTCACAGCATCTGTCCGTCTTCCACAAGTATAGGACAAATCTCCCAAATCGTACTCTGCTCCGTTCTTTCGCGGGTCAAACAAATATCGCGCCCCAGCGGCGTTGGCGTTCCGTAGTGCATTCCGATGCCGCACTATAAATGCCGTTGTCTGTTGTGGAGCCCCAAGCATTTTATGTGGGTTGAAGGTAAAGGAGTCAGCGTGGCGAATCGCATCCATTTGGGTGACAGAACGCAGGGAGGGACGGGAAGAGAAGATGGCAGATCCGCCCCATGCCCCATCAACATGGACCCATATAGTACGTTGGTAGGTTGCTGGATTGCTGCTGTTTCCGCGAGATTCGTAATCACAGCATACTTGAACGATAGAGGCGATGTCATCAAAGGAACCTCGGACAGTGCTTCCTGCAGTACACGCAACAAAGAATGGGACCCTTCGCCTCCTCTGCTTGCGATGGGTGGCTTCACATCCATCGTAATGACTTAGCTCTAGCTCCAACTCCTCGATGCGTTTTGCGAGTTGACTCACGTCCATACTTCCATCGGCATGTGTCGGGATGACAATCAAATCAACATCGCGAATTCCGAGGACACGTGCTGACTTGGAGAATGAATAATGCGCCTCACTGGACACAAATGCAACTAATGCTGGTTCTTCTGATGCATCATTTGTGAGAGGGTTTGAGTCAAATTCACTTAGAAGATTGTAATCCTGTTGTTGACCATGCATTGAAGCATCATCAAACTTTTTTTCCTCCTCCCTGTTCTCGTTTTCCATCCAAGCTTCTCTAATGACAACAGTCGCTTCCGTGTTCGTCTTGACAAACCCATTCCTAACCTTCCACCTATGCCTTGCTGCATGCATTGCCGTCAAATTCGCCAAGGATCCACCGGGTATCATCAATCCTTCCCCCTCAAACTCGTCATGACTTCCATCTTCAAGAGCTTCTTTGGTACAAAACACCAACCGTCCCACCATGCGCATGACCTCTCTTTCCAACAACGTGAAAACCGGAGCAGTCTCGTAGGTATATACACTGGTGTTGACACTTAAGGCGACAATTTCTGCCGCAAGAGCAATGGGATCTAAAGAGCCGAACAATTGATTGAAAAAGTAGGGATGGGAGGTGTTAACGCTGTATTTTTGAAGGAGGGAGAGAAGTTCGAGGAAGCTGGATGGGTTTTTGTTTGCGTTGGTAGTGTCAACGACTGTATTATTGTTGTTGTGCTTGATTTTGTTGTTGTGGTTTCCGTTGCAATCGTCTCCGACAGTGGATAATAATTCACTTTTGGCGAAAGCCGAGACATCCACGGCGCTCGATCTAGGCGATGGGTTCTTCAACCTGTCTTTGCTATCCATAAGAACCTCGAAAATGCAATCGTGATCGTCTAAACTTAAACTATTAGATCCCGAAAATAGCAAATCGTTCATTTGTTGGGGTGATAAGTAGTTCACCACTTTGGAGGTGGAGGACACGCCATTTTTATGATTCCATAGAGATGAGAGGAGACGAAGCGATCCAAGGAGAACATGCGTAGGACCATCTTGAGCGGGAGGCGTCAGGTGCTTCTTATTACTGTTGTCGATCATGATGCTCTCATGGCCGTTGGAATTGCTGGCACTGCTGGAAATCAAACAACGTCTCGTTAACAATCCCCCCTCGCCATCACAAATCCCCTCCGTTGATTCATCACTGCCAATCTTGCCTCTATCAAAGTCTCTCGCGCCCTGCAAATAACTGCCACTATAAGGATTGCGTTGCTGCTGCCATCTTGAACCCGTACAAAACCCCACGATGCCCCCAATCAAAAACACAAAGCAGATCAACACAAAGAAAACTGGAAACGAGAGGGAAATTCCGCCCTCTGCGCCGATGTGGATGTCCTCGCAAGCGGCAACGCGGGACGAAAACAGCGCCAAGGACTCCATTTGCAAATAACACGTAAACTCATTCAACCACGAGAGAAAGCGAGGATGCGAGGCGTCACCCGGTCTTATTGTCAAGCTCTATGCACATCAACTATTTGGTTCAATGACGCTTATGATCGCTAGCGTCGGTGGAGAGGTGGGCGGGGGTGAAAGGAACGCTCCGAACAATACTCATCGGCGTGCGACGCCACTCGTCGTCGTCATGGTGGTCCTTCGTCACTCCCGCATCGGGAATCGGCTTTCGTCGGGCCAAAGGTCTGGCACCGGTGCACGTCTCATTCGCGTCTCCTATCTATCGAGCTGCGGCGTACAGACGATTTCGTGATCGGCACTTCCAGATGTTGCATACGTCACCATGACAACGAATAATTACGTAAAAGTACGTACGCATCTTCTAAGATATGTACCTCATAGTAGTTCGTGCGTTACGACTTAGGCAAAAGGTAATTTCCCCCCCGGGGGATTTTATATTTATGGTCGATTTTGGTCACTTTCGGCAAATGGTCACCAAAAACGGCATATATAATATATTTTATGAACGTTTGGAGAACACAAAGAAGATTTTAAACATTTCGAGTCTTAAAATGCACCAGTACCTTGTATTCATGTCCGTATACAATAAAGCGGGTTATATAAATTGAAATCGCTATATCTACAGTATATCGAGTTTTAGGAAACTTACAATTTTTAAATGATTCGACAAATTTTCATATCATTCTTTTATATTAATGGCTGCATATATATCATTATTTCATATAAATGGCTGTATATCACAGCCGGCATAAAGCAGCACACACACACAAATAACACGCGGTCTAATATATAACCGCGTTATTTATTAACTCCACATCCCGCAGCCCTCACGGTTGTCCATGCAGTTTGGCGCTTCTTTCTATACATAATTTACGTCAAGCCCCCTCAGCGCGGTTTCAACATCAACAATGGCATCGGATGATGAAATGGCGAGAAATGTGTCCAACGAGTGGGCCTTTGTTACTAATCACATTGAAGGCAGCGGCGCCGACAGTGATGGGAACTTCAGGTGCGACACGATGCTGTGCTTCTCCAAGCATGGAACACTCGCTGGCGTTCCACGCCAGATTCATGAGCGGAATAGTCTGCGCGAAGTGCTTCCAGTTCCTGAAGCCTGGAAGCTACGCGATCCACAGCGCGAAGTGTGACAAGGATCCAGCCCCATCCGCAAAGGCCATCAAGGACTGGTCCGATACGGACAGTAAGTGGGCAAATTTGAGGAGGAACTATTCAAATCAATTCTCTGACAAGACAGTTATTAAACAAGCCATTCGCAACGGCGTCGGAGCTTCGTCGTGCACCCACGTTTCTACCTGGGGAAGACCTCCTCGACAATGAAAATAAAGGCGATGTGCATCACCGGCGGTTGCACACACGTGTGCGCATTTAAGCGCACTTCAGCGTCACATCAAGAAGGCGCACATGAGTGTGGATTATCTTCTGTACAACATGGAAATTGTGGAGGCCCCGACGGTCAACGAGTCGAGGGCGATGGCGACGGCGTCGAGAGAGGAATCGGTGGGAAACACGGGAGGATGATGGTGATGAGGAAGCGGTGGCAGGCGTAGAGAAAGAGGGAGACGAGGGACGAAGAAGACGGAATGGTGGATGATAACAAGCGCAATTGGGGAAGTCGCGCGAAGAAAGAGGAGGAGAGCAAAAGGAGGAGGAGAGGCTTGCAACGGAAGAGACGCCAGCATACTCCCAGGACGCGGAGTGCGAAACATTTGTGAAGGAAGATGGCCCTTCCGACGACGACACCGATGAGGAGAACCATGAGAAGGAGGTGGGACAGGGCGGCAAAGGAAACAACAAACCGGTAGCGAACCAAAACAACCCAGCTCCTGTGAGGAAAGCGCCAAGCGCAGAGCGCCAGCGAGTACTAAAGGAAGGTTTTGGACATGACCGTATAGGTTTTAATTGTTAATTGTTTGTCAAAACGATCGAATGTTTTAAATTAAGTCATGTTATATTTATAACGAGTTTGCGGTAATAGCATGCATTTTAAGCAGTGGCGACCCCTTTTCATCGTAATTGTTATATATATAACGTTGATATATATAGGCAAACCGATATGGACAGGGCGGAGGGAACATCGCACACACCCGTGTTGTGTATATACCACTGTTACACATATAACAACGAATGAGCAACATCCACGTTTAATGACCACTCTAGATTAAAGTAGCAGTGTTTTCAGCATGATATGAATTATGTGTGTTGTTAGAGCATGAATACGATCATAACATAGTTATCGTCTTAGGGACTGAATATGAACATATATTCAAATCGTGGTACTCGTATACACAGAGGTACGTACCCCCCTATTTCTGCATTGTCTAGGTTGGCATATATACACATAACGTAGCACACGTGGGACTATATGTCCATTGCCACAACGGTCATTTGACGGGTGTGTTGAATATATACCAAAATCCACGCAAATATGAGCGTTATTTTTCAGTACAGATCCCAATGACGGCAGCATTTAATATATACCAGCATCCACGCGTGCGCCATCATTATGAAAATGGCAACGAGCTGTCGGAACGTATTTTTCACCAGTGCATTTGAAGACTAAAGGCGAAACAACCATGATGCAACCGAGGAACAACTTCAATGATGGGTAAGACCACTGCTTATCTTCGCAAGGTGTACATTTCTGAAAAAGGAAGAGATCACTGAGGTTTACTATCACGCTGCTGATTTGTTGGGAATGGAAACAGGGACAGGGAATCGAGCAAGAGGAAACGGAATCACGTCGACGAAAACATATCAAATAACATCAGAGTTGTTGTCAATCCTTACAAGAAGACGCCCAAGCAGAAAATTGTAGCACTACCGCGGCAGTGAGAAACCCCTACAGGACTATGACTAACAGGAATTTGGGGATAGGGCAGATGAATGTAAGTTCATTTATGCACGTTGCGTATATATATAGCAGTGAGCTACATCTGACTCATCTCGTTATATAACGATGTTATATATATAACAAAGGAACGTGATAGAGGGCACCGAGGCAGCGGGATGACTAGAGATGGGACAGGGCGGATGGATGTGAGTTCAAGTTTATGCCTACAGGTTATATATATGACAGTGAGCAATATTTTAACTCATTTCGTTATATAACGTTGTTTTATATATAACAAGGGACATAATGATGTGTGGCACACTAGTGGGATGAGAACGGGCGAGACTATTGCAAGCACCAACAAAGTGTTGGACACGGGCTTGGTGCGTTTTGCTTAAGAGGTGGATGTTATTTGCACAACTATCTTGATATTAATATTACTTTTGTGTTATGGATTACACAGGGACTCCAAGAGATCAGGGGACAGAACGTCATGGAAAATATCGTGCCATTGGTGTTACCGACACAGTTGGATAGTGAGAGCTCAGATGAGGAACACGAAGATGATGCGGAAGAAAACGCGGAAAATAGGTGTGACGAAACCTCGAGTAAATACATAACAACAGGAGTCTGCGATTGTGACGATATGACGTACAAGAAAGGAGAGAGCTGCAATGGCACCGACAAAACAGGGCCGAAGGGTATTATGGTGAGATCTAATATATAGATGTTATGAGGGAAAATGTGTTCATTATATGATTTTGATGTAAACAGAACAATGTTATATATGTAACAGAACACAGTCACAGTTCAGCCGTGGGATGAGATGGTAAGTGTTTTTGAGATTTTGGTATATACATAACCACGAACACTCAGCGTGTTTCACATAACGATTGTATTGTTGTATATAAAACAAAGGGTAACACCGTCAGTATCCGAGATGGATCTTTGAAGAAACTTGAGCCAAGAGGATGGTGGGGTGATGAACAGGTGGATAACACAGGATTGCGTGTGATGAAAGAATGGGACGAATACACACCTGATTACGACGGGGATGTCCATTTGAGTGACTTCTATCAGGAATCAGAGGGACCAAAAATTGAAGGAGATGAGGCGGCGGATTTGGTAGGACATTACTACGTAAAACATGAGATTTGCCTTCTTTGGAATGATTCTAACTGGTCTGATGACATTTTGATGATGACGTCAATTTTGGCAGGCGGAGTGTAAAGCAGATGACAATGGAGAATCAGAGAAACAAGAGGTAATGTAGAAGTCACGAGAGGAAGAACTATGTTGATGTTATTTCGATCGTTCTAACAGTGTGTTACAATGATATAAATGCAGCAGGATGAAGATGTCGAAATGGGAGACTCTGGCAAGATCGACATAACCAAGGATTGGATTAACGAAAGATGGCCACGCGTGTCTTCTATGGAAAACAGGGGGAGCTGAGTCATCCCTACTCGAGGATGAAGACACCAAATATCAGGAAAATGACATGTTATTACAGGTGCAAGTCATATCGTACCTATAAATGTGACGCGAAGCTCAAGTTAACATTGGTGGGAGGGCCAACAGGGGAGTCAGAATGGACTCTGAGCAGGGGTCATTCTGAGATATGCAGAAGTAAGAATGGTATAGCCGCAAAATCAGGGGAATCGATCAGTGACATTCCAGACAAGAGAGAAATGACGGACTTAACAGAAAAGTTCAAGAATCGTTTGACGGAATTGGCTGTAGAGAAGATATGGCTCGCTCCAATGAAGATTTGGACCATGGTTCGGGAAGAGACGGTGGGGGGGGAAGGAGGTGGTGCGCTGAAGATCCCAAGCTCCGATATGGTCAGTGCTCCCAGAAAATGTATTGCATGATATATTATTATACGGATGAATGCATGTTTGCTAACATTTTTGCTATTTCTTTTCGCGAAACTGCATCGATTGGTTCAACTAGGTATGTTCGCATGAATGAACAAGGTTGTTTATGCGTTTGATATATGTCAATGTTATGTATATAACACAGATGTATATGTGTTGGGTTGATGTGTTTGATATATGTTGATGTTATGTATATAACACAGATGTATATGTGTTGTTGTGTTGATGTCTTTGATATATGTCGATGTTATGTATATAACATAGATGGATATGGGTTGTTGTGATATATTTACTCATATTTTGATCTTTTCTATTATCACACTGGTTCTGATTTGGCAGGGATGCAATTTAATTAGGAACACTCGCAGGGATATGTACGGCGACGATAAGTTCAAAGCGATCGAGATGAAGTACGGTAGTGGGACTAAGACGGAAAATTTTTTGATGTTCTCGATCTTTTGGAGTGATGAGGATGGGCCACAAAGAATTCTGGGTTTCTCGTTGCATCCTCTAATAAAACTATTGAAGTATAAAAAACTGTTCTTGCATGTCGATGCAACGTTTGACGGGGCACCACGGGGTTTCTATCAGGTAGTGATCTTCTCGGTAATGGACCATGCAAGCTCCATGCATACGCCAGTATTTTATTGTCCGATGACTAAAAAAACGGAAGAGGCGTACAACCTACTGTGGTCGCATATAGTATCCATCGTTGGTGAGTTTTCCAATACGCAGTGTTTTTCACAAATGGCAAAACATTCGGTGAATATTTGGTCGCTATTTTAAAAAAATTTTTGTGTTCTTTTATAATAGGTCCAAAAGGAATTGATGTGACAGGAGTGATGCACGATTTCGAGTGGGCGTTGGTAAACTCGATAGAGAAATGGTTCAAATGTGATTACCACCTCGGTTGCTTCTTCCATTGGAAGCAGGCCATCCGACACAATCTGGTTGAGTGGAAATTCGAGAGAGGCGACATCAAGATTATATTGCCGATGTTTGAATTCTTGACGGTGATCAGGAAGGAAGATATGCAGAAGGGGGTGGCTTACATTAGGGAGATGGTGAGTAAGGCGAAGGGCATCAAGAGAAGCGAAAAGAAGAGATTCGAAGAATTCATGGCGAAATATTTCATCCCAACCTGGTTGAAACCAAAGTTAATTGAGATGTTCAACTACAATTCAGATGAAAAAGGGGACTGGCGGCGAGAGATGTGAGTGTCGCTTTTTTGGGTATTTGTTTTATTCCAGTAACATGATCTCGATATTTTTTGAGATACGCTGAAAAATATGATATATGAAATAGCTAACGCAGTTTTCTTTTTGAACTATGGAAGACATCAGAGAACGAATAATGTGATGGAGAGTTACAATAGGGAATTTAATAACCTATTTGATTCGCCCAAACCTGGATTGTTTGTTTTCTGTGAAAGGATTCGGGATGAAGCAGCACGTTGGGTGACATTGCACGAGGATGCGTTGAAGGGGAACTTCACGCACAGGCAGAAGAGGAGCGAAGTGGTTTGGCCGGAAGTACCCTCAGATTTTGATGAATGGGAAGCGCCAAGGAAGAGGAGGACTCAGGGGTAAAAAGGACGATTCACTTCGTTGGCAGCCCGATTATGTTACATACGCGAAGTTGTTATATATATAACCACCCGGGATCAAATTGTTGGTAAGATAAGATGCATGTGTGACTTTTTTGTAATTTTATTCTTGTTGATCTAACTGGCATTTTTCATCTGGATTTGTTATATTCTCAACGGTGTTATGTTTCGATCAATGATATATATTACGACGTTGTTATATATATAACCCCCCAGGAAAAACTGTTGGTAAGATAAGACAAAAGAGTGACTTTTTTGACAGTCTATTCTTGTTGATCTAACTGGCGAGTTGGTCTGGATGTGTTATGTTCTCGACGGTGTTCTGTTTCGATTATTGTTATATATATAACGCGAAAGTGAGGTAAGATAATTCCCAAGGGTGATTATTATGAATATCTGTTCTCCATGATCTAACATGCAAATTCTCATGTGAATGTGTTATGTTCTCAACGGTGTTATGTTGGGGTCGATGTTATATATATAACGCGGAGAAGGGGAGGACAGTATCGTTATGAATGAGACATTGTTATATATATAACAGCAGTGGTCGAAGTGACGGTAAGACGAGCAGCACATGTGTTGTTTTTTTAGGGCGTGATGTTAATGAAGCTATCTGACCGTGTCGTGTTATGATGATTATATGCAAACTGCTGTGGGTTGTTATGAATGTTGGGAGTAGTGATAGAATAATGAAATTTATTGTAACAGGAAAGTAATTCGGTGGTAGTTTATAACTTAAAAACTGATAAATTTTGGTGACCATTGGCAGAAGGTGACCAAAATAGACCATAAATATCGCAAGCCCCCCCCGGTAGGGAACAATAATGAACATCCCACAAGTTCCTGGAAATTTTACAAAGCACTCTACAAATTTTATATGATATTCCCCCTCCTAGAAAAGAGAAATATCAGATAACTGACCCATTTTAATATGCAAGAAATTTTTCTCCAAAAAGGGGGAGGATGATCCTACAACGTTGTGCAATTATCCTCGCTCCTACTTTAAACCTAAAATTCTCTTGATTCGGGCGGTTGTGTCTTGCCAGCCCCATGCATGACGCTCTCTCCCCCATCTGCTTTATTTTTCATCAAGTTCTTCCCCAACAAAAGGTGGATGTCTGAGAGCCTGAAAGTCATAGTTTAGGAGTAAGGTAGATATTTAAGGTCAGTAATACACGCTTATTTTATAAGTGTTGTCAAGTCTGATGTAACAAAGCATATATATATCGCAAGTATTTTTACATGTTGTATGTCGGAAAAGTAGGTGTATGTGAAGAGTTGCGTAGGCCAAAAGTAATTATCCCAGATTTGTTAACATCTTGTACGTTCAATTAAATTTAATCAAGCCTTAACTTTGGCTCCATGCACTTCCTATTAATAAACTTCAATTTTTATTTGTGTGGGTTCTACAGTTACTTATGTAACATTTATGTTTGACTGTAATTGGGAAATGAAAGGCCCTGACTTAAGGATCTTAATATCATGCTATTTTCAAAAAAAACTAGTCAGGGCATGTCGGGAAATTAATTCCCCGACATGCAACACATCCCATCGCACGCACCCCAAAAAATTATCTACACTATGGACTTTTGCTACTGTCCAAATCAAACCCTCCGATCTCAGCCCCCATAATGAATTTGGCTCCGCCACTCCTATTGCTGTTCAGCTAACAACAACAAGGATGAGGGGCGCCGAGCGCAAGGCAAGAAAATATTGAGTTCATTTTTTTGCCGTGTTTCTTCGCTATTGAGTTTTTCAATAAAATTGTTCTGCACTATCCGCCACAGTGTATATCTCAGTCCCCATAATGAATTTGGCCCTGCCACTCTGGTCTATATTAATTTGACAGCAACAAGGATGAGGGGCGCCAAGCACAAGGTAAGAAAATTGGTGTTTCGATTTTTTACCGTCTTTCTTGGCTATTAATTTTTTCCATTAAATTGTTTTGCACTGTCCGTGCAATAGTGGATATCTCAGCCACCAGGCTGAATTTGGCACCACCTCTCCAATCGCCGCAAAGCTAACAACAGAAAGGAGAAGGAGTGCGGAGCGCAAGGTAAGAAAACATGGAGTTTCTATTTTTTACCGTGTTTCTTGTCTACGAATTTTTTCAATTAAATTGTTTTGCACTGTCCGTGCCATAGTGGATATCTCATCCCTCGGGCTGAATTTGGCACCACCGCACCCATTGTGACAAAGCTAACAACAGAAAGGAGAAGGAGCGCAGAGCGCAAGGTAAGAAAACATGGAGTTTCTATTTTTACCGTGATTCTTGTCTACTAATTTTTCAATTAAATTGTTTTGCACTGTCCGCGCCATAGTGGATATCTCATTCCTCAGGCTGAATTTGGCACCACCGCACCCATTGCCGCAAAGCCAACAACAGAAAGGAACAGGAGCGCAGAGCGCAAGGTAAGAAAACATGGAGTTTCTATTTTTACCGTGATTCTTGTCTACTGATTTTTCAATTAAATTGTTTTGCACTGTCTGCGCCATAGCGTATATCTCAGCCACCAGGCTGAATTTGGCACCACCGCTCCAATCGCCTCAAAGACAACAACAGCAAGGAGCAGGAGCGCAGAGCGCAAGGTAAGAAAAAAGGAGCTCCACTTTTTACCAAGCTTCTTCACCACTAATTTCTCAATTAAATTGTTTTGCACTGTTCACACCACAGTGGATATCTCAGCCCTCAGGCTGAATTCGACACCACCGCTCCCATGTCCGCAAATTCAACAACAAAAGTGACAGGGGTGCCAAACCCAAGGTAAGAAAACAATGGAGGTTGACTTTTTACAATTCTTCATCACCAGGGATTTTTTCAATTAAAATCTTTCTGCTGTTTCCTCTCTGCAGTGGATATCTCAGCCCCCAGGCTGAATTTAGCACTTCCACTCCCATTGCCACAAAGCCAACAACACAAAGGAAAGGGTTCCGAGTTCATGGTGTAATTTGGTTGTTTTTAGATTGTGGTATTCGTTTGGTACCAATAAAGTTAACAATAGCCTTGATCTATCACTAGGATTTTTGGCATTTAGACTATTATTTTGTGCAACTTCATTGTAGTAGTCAATGTAATAATAAATACGGCATCAGTAACAACACAACAAAATGTAAAGTATCAACACAATATTTCTATAAGTAACAACAGAGGTGTACATATATTATATGATTTTTCTTATGCCTTTCTTGAGTAGCAACACAACATAGGGATCGGTGATTACAGATAGTTTTTTGCCGTACGGACACACATCAACTGTCGGTAAATTATTTATGGATTTTGCCACTAGTACTTACATCGTACAAGTAATTACATACACTGCTGTGGCTTTCCCTGATACTTTCCTTACACTTTTTTTGTAACTCTACTTACAATAAAATACATAGTATTACACACAGCCAGATGGAGTTTCGCCCTCTCAGACAGAGTTGTCACCGTCGCTTCCACTTATCATGCCCAGACCTCAAGGCCATCCAGGGGGCAGCAGGCACATAAACCAACATGACCACAAAACAGATGATACCACCCCTACTGTAGATGGGCCCGGAATCTCAGCACATCATGCAGATGCCATCTTCACCACAGCATCTCCAGGACTAAGTAAAAAGGTAAGAAGTGAGCACAGATTGTGAATTTGTTGCTTGGTAAGTTTCTGCACATGCAGTATCCTACAATCTATGAGGAATGCACCATTCTTGTGTTTACAGAGCTTTGGGCAAATCCTACAAATTACCACGCACAGAAAGATATCAGGGACATTGTCTATTCTGGCCTTGACCTGCAAAACTTCCTTGTCTTTCTATCTGATGTGTGTATCAAGGACAATGGGAAACAATCTTTTGTTCCAAACATCTCCAAGTAAGTTCTATGATGCCACAAAGTTTGGGTCAATGATTAGTACAAGACAGCTGTCTGTCACTTTTTATGCTGAAGTCAACAGTTCATTGCATGCTGCAAGAGAGCACATGCATCTTCCAAGAAGAATAGGTAAACAGAGGAAATGGAGGCTGAATTCATCAGCAGTGCACTTTTCAAGCTGTTGATGACATGGGCAATAGAAGGAGGTAATATTTTTTGTGATGCTTCTCCATGCTGATGAGGCATCATGGCCTGCAGCATCAATGATGACTGTTTGTCTTTGCATAACTTGAAGAGGCAGATCTGATTCCATTGGCGGCAAGTGTGATGATACAAAAAGGGAGAAGACAGGTGAATTTGTGGAGGAAAAGAGTGCATTTTCGAATCCCTTGATGGGGGTAGGAACATTTGTGTGTCTTCACTGCTTTGGGTTGTTACTCATTCATTTATTCTGAAAAAGCTTGAAGGCACAGAGTGGTTGTTTGTCTGTCCGGACTCACGGTTTTGTACTGCAGCACTGTCTTTTTCATTGCAAATAGGGGAGATTTCGAAAAGGTTTTTTGACAGGCAGGAACTATGTCCGGCTTTCTCATTTCAACATCTATTTGGCACTCATGTGGCCTCTGCTACAATGTGCCCTCATCTTTTTACTTCAATTGCATACAGAAGAGGGTGGAGTATAGGCAAGATGATGAATAAGACTTCCAATTTGCCACAGGGGGAGTGTTACTTGGGCCAGCTCCTCAGTTTAAAAGATCCCAAAACTTTAGAGTTTGCATTGCCTTGTCCACACTGGAAGGATCCAAATGCTCCAATTGTGTTGAAAGCTATTAAATTGACTTTTGGTAAAGTATTGCTTTTTCATAGTGACATAGAACATGATCCAATGGGTGTTTGTCTCTTCTGCTTGCATCAGTGTGCCATCAGTTGTCCTGGATGGTGGGTGCTTTCCAAAAGCACCCATGTAATCCTTTTAGCAAGCTTCCCCTCCTAAGAAGTCCTCTTCTTTAAGAGTTGGTAAGAGAACACTTGACAATTGAGTTCAATGATCATGTGAGCAATTCTGTCAACCCAATTAACTCAAGAATCACTGTGTTTAAATCAAGGCAGTCGGAAAGTCTTTCAATGATACTCTTGATGAGTCAGTTTCCAAGGCAATCAACAACAAGGTGAAGGATAATGAAGGAATAAATGTTGCTATATTGGATGAATGAATCAGAGAGTTAGAGGGGACCTTGTTGGCTTATTTAGATCAGATATCAGAGGGTACACAAGATGGACCTAAACCACGTTTTGCTGTGGAGGCTGTGGAGGCATCTCATGTTCCAATTATGCCAAAGGTAAATGAATCTTGTTACAAGGAGCAGTATTGGTGTTTCCCTGAGAAGTTTGAATTGCCAAAGGAAACAAAGAGATTGAATGGGTGGCAAATGTGGTCGTGTTGCAGGTCATTGTAAATAGCAATGTGGCTTACTATGAAACCTTTTCACTTCCACTTGTTTATTGGAAAAGACTTGCACATAAAGTCACTGAGCATGAATTCACAACTAAGAATAAAGTGGAGGCCAATCTTCAGGATAATTGAGCAGTGTACTTTGTTTGACACTCCACAACATGTGGATGAAAATTTTGTTCAACCTCCTTTTTACAGGCAACAGATATTCTGAAGTCAAGAGCGGGCTACATTTGGGAGAAGAAGGATGATAGGGTTCTGTCTACATGGAAGGTTGGCACGTGGAGTTGAAATGATACAACGAGGCACTTGTACTGCTGCAGACAATGCATCGCTTCTGGATGCAATGGATTGGAAGCAGTCTCACAAAAAGAAGAGGACTATTTTGTGTATGAGGATGCAAGGGAGATGGTTGTGTGTGGAGGCCAAGTAAGACACTGAGGAGGCTGGCAGTTTATCAGAGGAGAGAGGCAGTGGCAAATGCTTTTGGAGATGCATTTGGGGGAGTTGTACCTGATACTTGACTGTTTGTTATTGCTGTTACTGAGTGTGGTTTAAAAAGAGCTGACACAAAAATTTGTGTGGCCACACAAACTTTTGTGTCACCGCCCAAAAATTTGACGAACCTGGCTCTGGGATGTCTCTCTACGATAAATGAAGGCTATCATTGCGGCACGTCCTTGTGCCATATTGTAGCCGTCGGTATACGAGTTCTGTCCGGCGGAAGAACGAAAGATCAACGTCACATCACTGGGATGAGTCTAGATGCTGTGCACAAAGCAGCCGATGATTTTATTGATTCAGTTAATGCTGCACCTGAATTCGATATATACATGCCCAAAACTGAGGATGAGTGGGATGAGACAAACCATGGATTCACGAAAAAGAGTTCAAACAAAATTATTGCTGGCTTCGTTGGGGCATTAGATGGCTCCACTGGCACGCATGTGTTAACAGCAATTTGGAATTTTTATACTTCGGTGTTGTTTCACCAGGATCCACCAATGATAATATATCATATCCAATGGCACCAGGTCTAAAGGAAGTGCTGGAATCGCTTCCCTTGGGCCATTATGCTGTCGCAGATGCAGCATATACGTTGTCTGAACACATTCTAATTCCATTCATGGGTTCAGACAGATTAGATTCGGCGCAAGATTCTTTTAATTACTACCTCTCCCAATTGAGGATTGGTGTAGAGATGGCTTTTGGTAGATTAGTGAACAAATTTCAAATTCTAAGTGGGAAAATAATTGGATCCTTAGATCGCGTTACAAGAATCCTTATGGCGTGTGCGCGGCTGCACAACTTCATCATAAAAGAGGATGAGCCATTTGACAAACAATATCATACTGTTGAGGAAGAAGTTGATAGCATGAATTTACTACCAGATCCAATTGCTCCACTAGAACTGTCTTATCTACCTGTTATACCCGAAAAATGTTTGAGGTCTATCCTGGAATATCCCATACTAGGGAAGCTATTGTTGAATTTCTCAGAGAGAGTCACACTTTGCTGCCAGTGCATAATGTTGAACGGAAGAAGAGAGAGTTCGATGCTTCCAATGCAGTATTAACTGTTCTTTCTCCAAATGGAATGGAATGGGATAGAGAATTCGTGAGCCCTATGTAAAAAATAAAATTCTATCTTTGTGTCGGCAATAGTACAATACTTTGTTAAATATAGTTTAGAACATAATTGGAAGCTAACTCATTCAGAGTTGGGGTTGTCACTATCATTACTCGATAACGAGTCATCACATTGAGGAGAACTATACCCAATCTCCTTCTTCAATTGTTCGTTCCATGGTGTACATCATGCTAGTTTTCTTCTGATGTTTATAAATTGAATCCATTTGCTCTAACCTGTCTTTGCTTGCACCCTTCCTCTTTGCATTTTGGTATTTCTCCTTACTCGGAATGAGCTTTTCCTGACTCGCGACTCCTTGCTCTCTCATCTTCATCATGCGGTCAAATTAAACATGGCGTCGCATCTCATATTGCTTCTCTGCGATGACTCCAGCGGACTCTTCAATTGCATCAACTGCAGAATACTTCTTTGTCCGCAAATTAGTTCCATCGGGAAAGGGACTTAAACTGCCCTCAGATGCCCCTCCGCTGTTACGTTGTTCAGATTCCCCTTTGCTACTACACTGAGACTGTAACTTTGGCTTGAACTGTTCAGCAGAGGAACAACGTATTACTGCATCCAAATCAGGATATGCACAAGACTATAACACCTTGTCCCCAGTCTCTTTAAGGCACTCATCAAAGTACAAAATGAATGTTTTCCCGCCGATGTACGTACCAATATGTGTATGATTGCCACTGGCTTTCTCTGCATTGTGCACAATACGATATTGCGCATTTAGGTACAACACACACTCCTGAAACTCACCATACGACAACTTATCAAACTGTTTACAAATGTCAGATGAGATAGAGTACCCAACCATGGATCTTTGTCCGAGTGGTGATAAGTGATCTAAAGCTTCTTCGGACGAATTGTAGACTTCGCACATCATCTGCCAAGCACTGGACTTTGGATTCCTAAAGTCTTGATCTTCTCTATCATGAGAGTTCTTTGTCTCGATGTAGTATTCTTTATTTCGGATGATTGTGTTGATGATGCAAAACAGTGTACCATCTTCGGTGATGCGCTATGGCTTTGTGGCAGGAGACTTACTTTTCAACGGTGCTTTGATTTGCTCCTTGAACGACTTGGCGTTCATGTGGTTGGCGGCGTTCTTTCCTAAATCTGCAGCATTTCGGAAGGCTTGGGACAGCTGGATTTTGTTCTTCTTAATAAATTCCTTTTTCAGCTCTCCAGATAGATCACACCACTTCCTTGGACCAAGGGACTCAACATCATCTCGTTTGATATTCAAAACAACATTGTTCAGTGTCATTCCTCATGCCCAATTCAACATCTGCTCCTTTTTCTGAAGTTTGTCTTCCTTGGACATCTTTGGTGGCTTCTTTGGCAGTGCAGCTGGCTTCTGACATTCATCGTGGAGTGCATCATCACTTGCAGGTGTTCCTGACAAGCAATTTCAGCAAATTGATGATGATGCATGCATCGCTTCTTACCCTCCAAGTCATAACTACCAATGGAGGATCACCGTTGGGATGGTTGAACTTGTATTTGAGGAATTCCCACTCACATTGGCATGCGTGATGAAATAAACGATTACATTCCTCTTTGCCACATACATCCTGTGGGTCCATGTTGTTAATTTTGCAACCAATGGAACTTGCCCACCATAAACAAAGTATTTCAGAGGATTCAGAGGATTCAGAGGATTCAGAGGACATATTTGCTCGTTTATAATTAGGGAATGTTCAGCCTGCAACAGGGAAAGACTTTCGTAATGCACCCAAACTTCCCTGCAACAAAGCAATGTTAAAACGATTTCTGTGGACTTTGTGCTCACACAGAACTGAGGATTATTACTATTACTGTAAATTTGACGCACGATGACAGTGTAGGCCAAATACAGGCTTCACGGTGAATCACACTTGTGATTTCAGTTGAAATCACAATGGCGACGCTCGTGTAAACAAAGATGGCTGAGATGGATTGTTTCTGGGGAAATCAAGATGGCACTCTTTGTTTTGGCTGGAATGTTGAATAAACTTGTGAGAACCTGAAGGGACATCGCTAATAATGGTGTTCACACAAACTTGTTTTGAGGCCGTTTTTGTGTGTGTGTGACGGAGTGCTAATAACCCACCTTATAGAATTCTGAAATGTTCTTGAAATGTTTACTAGACTATCCTTTAATTTTTATCATGAGGGCAGCATGACCTTTAAACTTTGCTCCAAAAGGCAGAAGAGTTGTATATATATGAGATAAATGTAAAGGTATTGTTATCCTTGAGCAATGCTATTAATATAGCCCAGGCTGTATCAATCTTGGATTGAGCAAGACCATTGATTTTTCTCATTTTCAAAATGACTTCATCAATTATAATCTGTTTTGTTTGAAAATCCAGAACAATACCTAGCTCATTCATTGTAGTACAACCAAGAACAAGATTAGACTCTGGCTTGGCCATCTTTTGTTTATCATACTCCACAACATCAGTGGTAACTGTGTACCCTCTGCTACTTGAGTACTCAAAACTTAAAGACAATCTTGCCTCTTCCTTTAGTGAGGAAGCTCCCATTTGATGTTTGTTGTTTGAGTTGCACATGCCTAGACAAGTAGGGAAAGTGCATGGGTTTTTGCTTTTGATGGAACTAGAGATCATCATCAGATACACCTCTGATGATGTTGTTACTGGTGCAACAGCTGCTGGAGTGTTTGATGGTCCAACCAGCTTGATTTCAGTTGCTGCATACCTAACCTTGGCCACTCCTGCAGTGATCTGCCGTTCTGAGTCCCAAGGGTTGGATGCATCATCAAGGAACATGAAAGACTCTCTTGTGGTTGCATCACTTTTACTTGCTTGACTAGATTTCCTTTTTGCAGCAAGACTTTTTGTGTTGGTAGATGTATATTGTTTGAATTATTATTATTTATTAATTCCTTTTTCCTTTGCTGGCAATATATTTTTGGGTTGCACCATAGTTAGTGTCAGTGATAATTATCTTATTTGAATTAGAATTTAAATTTGAATCTAACAATTTGGTGGTTGGAAACAACTCTGGCTTCAGTCATTTAAATGTTCCCACAATTTGGTGCCCCAGTGCTACTGGGCTCAACCTTTCAGGCAGAGTCCAAGTCACTTCTTATTCTTAGAGGTTATCTTGAACCTCTTGCTACCTTTTCAAGCTTTTTGATCTTATCGGGAAACTAAGGAAAGGCATAGGTGGCATTCTCCCAAGGGGCAGTATTGCTGTGCTGCCCTGTTCTGAAACCTTTTTGCCAGTACTGTCCTCCTCTGCCTCTGCAACAATCAGACATGCTATGAGTCACTTATAAACTCCATGCTTTTTGTACAAGACACAGTGCTTCACATCTTGGTTGCTCTTCTGGGGAAGAAGGTTATTGAATGACATCATCTTCCTCTCATCAGAGTTGCTCAGGTTTGCTTTGCCCTTTTTGTTGGACTGTTTGCAATTAGTGGAGAATGCCTTCTCAATCTGTTTGAGGGCTTCCAAGAGGTTCCAAACACTCTGGGACTGTGTCCTCAGTGAACTTAAATTGGGCCTGCAAAGTCCAAGGGCACATGTGCAAGATGTGACTCATGAGATCAGTGTCATCAAAAGGCCCAACCTTCTTGGTCAACTTTGTAGTCCTCAGGCTGCTGCACAATCAGGTCAATATGTTCAATGAGCCATTCAACTGTGGGATGCACTGCACAAACTGCCTGACAGGTACCATGTTAGGCTTTTTAAGATGATTACTCATGTAAGACCATTGGGTCTCCGCTGCATTGTAAAAAACACCTGTAGCCAATGAGGGGTGAAACATTCCATGAAGGACACCTGCATCTTGCTAAGTGAGGCAGTATGTTCCATTCCCAATAAGTCAATCCATGGACTGCAGTCAATGTGGTTGGCCAGAATTGTCTTGTCTCTTTGGAGAGAAGATGGGAGTACAAGAGGAAAATCTGATTTGCAAGCTATGCAACAGAGTGTCTGTTTTCACAGTATTAGCTGGGGCCGAGTCATTTTCAACTTCGACTTAAGCTATCTCAGGGTAAGCCTTGCCTGTTCAAGCTTGCTTGCACACTCCTTCTCATTCCCTACAAACTTCTCATATGTCTAGTTCAAGCCTCTCTGTTTGATAGATTGATTGCTAGTTGGACATCAGTTAGAAAACTGATTCAATTCCTGTGACCAGACAAGGACTCGCAACTCTACTGTGCCAGGTAGAATGAGCTTGATCATGCTGGCAGTGGAGTCCATTGCTACTTGGATTTATCCTTCTTGGGAATGTAGGGGATTGGCGGTTTGTTACGTCCAATTCCTCACTTGCACTTTTGAGGCTTAAGTGCATTAGGGACTGCCTTGCTCATCGTCATTTCGTTTAGAGCAGTTCCAAATGAAGTCCCAATGAACAGGGCCTTGAAAACCATTTTGGAGCTTCGTGTGGAGCAATGTGGTTATGGTTGGTCTTGATCATCTAGGGTGTATCATTATGCTGCCTTACTCAATGATGGCTCATGGGATGAAGCTTACTGAAGGCAAAAGGCTCACTCAATCAATCCAATTGACTTGGGTGGTGGTCACGCACACAGGTACACAATGACAGGATTGTTGGAAACGTCGGCTATTAACTCAGGAGGGTCTCTTGTTGTATGGCTATCATCTGTTAATACCTAAGTTGATTCCTGAAGAAATGAATCAAATAGAATTGGGTGGTTAATCTAAGTAAAAGTAGATTGAAAGTGATTTTTAGGAGCTGAAAAGTCTACAACCAAATAAGGATTGACTCCAAACAATCCTTATGAATTTATCATGTATTTATGATAAAATTTGCATGATAAGTTCCTCTTTGCAGTATGTTGTCTACAGAGGTTGCTTAGGGCCTCATAAGTCCTACTGAGCTGGTGTATAAGATCCTATGTGGTCCTGGTGTATGATGTGGTGCTCAACTGGTCTGCAAAGACTAGTTGAAGCTACCTTCAACCAGATCTGATCGAATTTCTTTGATTGGAGAGGTGCATCAGACCTTTGCTGTTGATGCACTGGAAGTCTCTCAAGTGCTTGATGTTGTGTATATCCTGGATATGTATTCAGGGTACTTAAGGGGGGCCTAGGTAGATACTCGGTCTATGCCATGTAGCTGGAGCTCTTTAACAATTAATTGTTGATCAGTGCCTTCATCAAAAGTCAAGGTTAGAGTTTCAACATGCTTATTGCTATCTCACCATAATTCACCACAAATTCATGAACACTACCTCAATCACTGCAAGTTCAACGCATATTCAATGGAGATTCAGTCCAAGTGAGGTGCACCCCAAAGCAAAAGGAGCGCCAATTACACAGGTTCAATGCTCTTTTGGAGTAAATTTAATTTTCAAAGAAAAATTTCCTCAATCCCCAAGTGGCTGCCTATAGCCTACAATTATTCTCGGAAAATTTCTCATCTGACAAAAGTGACATTGCATCAATTTTTATAACAATGTGTTACCATTCCACCATCAAGTAAAAATCAACATAAAGTTCCTTCCAGACTTCAGCGTCGGGACGAACCACTGGCGCTGGCATTTGAATACGTGCTTGTGCAGGCACTTTGTGATTGATAACAAACCAGATCATATGGCAGTGATAGACACAGTGTTAAGAAGATGTTCTGATACGAGACCATGCCTTTCAAAATGGTTAATTTTGGCAACAAGACTTGAGAGTACCCCAGCACATGACAACATAGCTTAACGATTGCTACACCAGTTCTGGTACTTCTGGTACGAAATGGGTTGGTAAAAATTCTGTTCTGATAGGTGTTAATTGTAAAGTATTGCCAAGTAAGAAATTAGACAACTCCTTCTTCCTTCATAATATCGACGATGTGTTACATTCCTCGTCGCATGTTTTGTCAACAGTTGCAATTCCATTTTTTACATTTTGCTGACAAATTTGGACTATTACTTGATGGGTTGTCACAACATTTTAGTCTTCTTTTCGATGTGCATTTGTTCCTGTCTTGCCTTGTGGGCATTCTAGTTGGATTGCCTGGTTCAACTACAGGAGAAATAGTTGGAGAGAAGGTTGGTGAAAAGGTTGGTTGAAATGTGGGTGAGAACGTGGGAGTTATGGTCTGTTTGGAATGACGAAAATTAAATGATAAGATTATGAGATTGCTAATTTTACTTTGTTTAAAGAGAACACAAAAGAACGTACCGGGCTAAACGTGGGCGATAACGTCTGATGGATGACAATGTTTAGTTGAGAGTATTTAGTCAGATGATGTTGCAATTTTTCTCTCAAGCAATGGCGCAACAAATGCACTCACGGGGCTCATAGTAGGCGTAAACGTTGGGCTGAGCGTTGGGTATAGAGTCTGTTTTACGCGGAAAACGATCAATAATGGCTCAAGTCAAAAAAACATGTACCATTTTTTTCCGATACAGCAAGTTGCTTCAAGTCAAGTGATCTTACCGGATTTAATGTCGGGGCCAATGATGGCGTTATAGTCGGTGACAGCGTGGGAGATAGTGTCTGTGTCAATACGAGCAACAACAATGATCAGAGAAAGTGATCATTGGACAGCACAGCACTATCCGTAGCTTTTCAACTGAGATGTTCTCACCGGACTTAATGTTGGAGACAATGACGGCGAGACAGTAGGACTTAACGTCGGAGAGAGGGTCTGTTCAAGGGGACACGTTGTAACATATGAGACTCTAAAAATCAGTAATGGCGATGAAAAATGCTTCGAAATACGTCATACCGGACTCAGTGTGGGAGCTAACGTTGACGTCAGAGCAACTGGAGACAATGTCTACAAAGAGTGGACAAAAAACATCAGAGTATGAGTGAAAGAATTCGGGTATTGCATTTCAATGAGTTTTAAAGAAACTCACTGGGGTCAGCGTTGGTGATAGGGTCTATTCCAAGAGTGAAGAAAAATATTAATGTTACAATAAAAAAAGGGGTACGAGAAATTCAAGATTTTAAACGATCATACCGGGCTCAATGTTGGAATGAACGACGGCGCAATAGTTGGACTCCATGTTGGAGATAGTGTCTTTGTAATTCGAGCAGAAATGTACTTATGAGTAACAGAAAACAGATATTACATGGTACAGAGTTGCTACAATCAACTTACCGGACTCGAGGTTGGTGATAGTGTCTGTTAAAACAAAGGGTAATGCGAATAAATTAACAAATCATTCTAGCATAGTGTGATACAATGGTTCAAAAGTGACCATACCGGACTCAAAGTGGGAACCAATGATGGCGTCATAGTGGGACTCCACGTAGGAGAAAGGGTCTGTTTCAATTTTAGTGAGGCAATGAGTAAAAGGACGAAGAATGAATGTAATATGACTAGATAAATAATTTCAACTTACTGGATCGAAGCGATGAAAAGCTTCAGATGTAGGAAAGGAGGTAGGATAGTCTGTTGGACCGTATGTCTTGACTACCCCTTCCCAATAGCTTTCATCTTCATCGTTATCGAACTGCTTTTCTGACTTACTGCCGCCTCCCCACCGATGGCGGCGAAGTTTAAGGCCCTTTCCTGCCTTGCTACTTTTCCTTGATTTGCCTTGTGTGCTACCACCCCACCATCCTCGTCTCTTTTTCTTTTTGCCCTGTCCAGCACCTGACCACCCTCTCTTTTTCTTGTAGTTTTTTCCACCAGACGATACGCCTCGCTTATTCCTTCCTCCGTTGTTCGTGTTACTTGTTGATGCGCCGTACTTTCGCTTCATTTTTCCATTCGTGTTTCCATTCTCAATGCCTCTACTCAACTTTGTTTTCATCATGCCAGTCCGGTTATTTCCATTCTGAGTTGACCTTGCTTTCTTCGCCCACTGTTGCTTTGCAATTCTGTCGGAACCCCGTGTCTTCAGGCTAGAATTCGAACCTGTCATAGTTCCACCCGACTGAGCATTCATCAAAAGATCGTGCGCCACACTCAGTATCCTGGTCTCGTCTTGTCCTTTTATTCTATGCGCCATTTCCTGTGCGCTTGCCGATGGAAATCTGCTCCGGCTATTGTTCCCTACAATAACACTTATCAAAGTTGCTATCGCATAAGTGAAGACTGTTGCCTTGAGGCTGAACAACTTTCCTCTTGGACGTTTTCCAACAGTCACGTACATCCTATCTTCTGTGATTTGTTTTCTCACCCACGAAAGTTATCACCGACAGCCAGGTAACTCAAATGGTGTACTGATGATATATAAGTGCAAGCGCAAACCCCGTAGCATTGTGACTCGTTGAATGTCTCCCGCTTAGAGTACTTTGTCTTTGCCTTTGAGTGGGGATCATTTGTTGGTTGACAGAAGGCAGATAAGCGGATATTGCGGTAATTTCCGTTGATGAAGCATGAACGAGTATCCCTACCACCGCCCGTCGATGCTTGTGGTATAATAAGTAGAATATTATTTCTTCTACGTTAAGCGTTTTTGTCAAGTGAATCTGACCGTTCAGCTTTTGCATGTAGGTCCGAAAGAGTACGATATCAATCAATACCAAGTATTAATTCCCATAGATAAAAAGTATCATCTTACAGCTATTTCATGAAGGATCAAGTAAAAGTACGATAAGAGTATGATACAACATGATACCATACATGCCTACATCATAGTGGAAGGTACAATACTATAATTTTTACCTCTTTGCCCAGGGTTATTGTATTCATGAGCCATGCCAACCATTCCAAAGACATAGACAATTTTTGGAGCGAGATAGAAAATTTCTCCTCTAGAGGTGCTAATATCAAGAAAACCAAGTTCAATATTATTTGAGCGTAGGCACAGATACAAAAAATAATGCCTATCAACGAGTTGCATTGAGTTTAGTATCTAAAGACATTTCTCGAACACGGTTCCTTAAGTATTACCACTGACGCTTCGCCATCCTTACATACCACACAGTCCTATTAATCATGTCAGTTGTGATAACAAGCATGCTCCTTTTTGACAATTCTCTTACTTCAACATCAACCCCATCAAGTCCCTTGATAATTGATAACAATGGAAACTCACTCTCCATCATCATTGTCACCAAGGCATCAAGCAAATCATCCTCCATCCAAAATGCAACTCCAACACTAAAAGTGTTTATGGAAGAGTTGGAATCAGTGTCACCAAAACAAGGTGTGTAACAATATTTGCACATGTTGGTGAAGATGAAGCATGAATTGCAAATGTCAGCATTCCACTTGCTTACTTTGATATGGGGAAATTCGCATGCCCAGAAGAGCCAATAAGTCATCCACACTACAATATTGCTTTGGGTTTGACCTTCGTACATCTGCTGGATCCTTGAATTGTCTTTCTTTGCAGTGTGACATGCCCAGTCTTGACCTTCTCGAAATTGATAGTACAGCCATTTCTGCAAGCAACTGGCGAGGTAGGTTTTATTGTCATTTTGGCCATGGTCGGGCTTAGTCACTTCACTGGTGCTCTCACAAAAAATCCTGGTAACAACCAGCTCACTGAGGTCCTCCAATTTTGAGAAGTGATTATGAAGAGTGGCAATCACATGATTATCATCCTTGAAATGTCAGTTACCTGACTTATCTTTTGCCTTGTGAACAAGAGATACACCAGAAGACATTGCAACCTTCTTGATTGTTACCCACTTCTTTTGACCAAGATTGAAGAGCAGATGGATGGCAGCAAGGCAGTGTGTGTGGTTGGTAAACTTAAATTAGCCAAGTCCCTAAGACCTTCTGCATCATAAGGCAGCTGGGTGACTTGCCTAATATTTTTTGAATGGATGTCTTAGTATAGCGGCATGATTCAGCATTAGTTTGCTTGTAGTTATTGATGTCTGTTCATCCCTCGTGTAGGAGGTACCTCCATGCCTTTACCGATATTGTCATCACAAAGACAGTGGAGACAATCTTCTTTGTAGCGCTGCTGGTGGGAGGAATGGCAATTGAGTGCAGCCACTTGTCAAACTTGATGAAGATGTCTTTATAGGTAGGTTTTACACCTTTGTAGCAACACTCATTGATGAGTAAGAATGGCAATTCTTGAAGCTGTGATGAAAGTGTTGGACATGATTCTGCAAAAGAGTGTGCAGTGATGGCTTTGAGAACAAGAGTGTCTGTGGAAGAAAGAACTGCAAACAAGCCCTGTGTTACAATGATGCGTGTAGTATCAGAGGGTACCACTGGTATGATAAATAACAAGCTTGTCTTTGCCACAGTAAAAAATGGCAAAATAACCAGAGCAATGTACACTGTCAGCAATGAATGTTACATTAAAATCGAGGGTCAGAAGAGCATTACAATCATATTCATAACTACAGTTTGATATTCTGATTTTTTGCTGATTTTTCATCCTCTTTATTGGTGACCGGCATGGATTCTATTCCCTGAAAGGCCCAGACTTCCATAAAGTGCTTGGATCTTATTATTTTACAGGTGTCTGAGGGCATAGCATGATGCCAAACACGTAATCGTCTCATTGTCCTTGCCCTTTGTATGGCATCATAGTTTTGAGAGTATAAAGGGGGTGCAGGGTTTGAGATTAGGCAGACAAAGTCCATGGACTTCAGTCCTGTAGACACATCTCTGAAAAGGAACAGATGACATTGAAATGAACATATAATATAAGACTGTACAACCTCATTTGTGCGGATCTGATTTTGCAAGAAAGCTGGACATAACTTTTATCCAGTTATTTTGACTTGTAGTAACTTTTCTGGCGATTAGCCCACAGATCTGTGAAAACAACCGCTGAAAAGCTGAACTTTCTTGTGTTTTAATGATATGCACCACCACAGATATGAATGAGATCATTGTTTTTGTACTCCTGGCCCAAAATTGGATATAATGCATTGAAGATTTTGGCGGGAAAAACAGATCTGCACAAATGAGCTTTTACAGTCTTATATGCTACAGTTACATACCTTTCCAACAGGTTATAGTTTTTCACTTTTCACCAAAACAGATACTTCCCCATGAGTTGATGCTAACTTAACTTTAAATAATTAATTTTTCGGCGACATACATGGGTAGTCATGATGTTTTAATTCCTGTTTACCTTTAAAATTATATCTTTGGTAATACCTTAAAGAACAGCGTTATGACATATAACATCTGTTACAAGAATGGTTCTGTAAACTTGAAGGAAACATTAACGTGTCTCAATTTTTTTACAATAATGGTTCTGTGATTTTGAAGGGAAGGAATATTTGAGTGGGTGGTAATATAACCAATGCTCATATTTTTTTACGATTATAGATGCATTCAATATTTTTAACGTTCTGCTGAACTTTACCAAACTTAAATGGAGACTCTGAATTTATTTTTTCTTGTCTTTTAACGATTTCAATATTTTTCTACGATTATAGAAGCGATTATAGAT
Organism: Cyclotella cryptica; assembly: GCA_013187285.1. Taxonomy (NCBI): domain Eukaryota; phylum Bacillariophyta; class Thalassiosirophyceae; order Thalassiosirales; family Thalassiosiraceae; genus Cyclotella; species Cyclotella cryptica. Next base: position 214,471 of record JABMIG010000187.1, read on the forward strand.
ATACATAATATTTTTTGAGCGTTCAATATTTTTAACAACTTTGACATCTCATAACATTTCAATAGTGTACATAATATTTTTCAATAGTTTTAATAATTTTGATGTCTATTAACGATTTCAATATTTTCTACGATTAAAGAAATGATTATAGATGACAACAACAAATGCCAATTCTACCAAACTACATACCGAGATGTCTTTTGGTCCAACTGTGAAGTTTGTCAAATAAAAACAAAACAAAACAAAACAAAACAAAACAACACTAGAATTGAAAAAGCGATAGAAAATTTTACGACCGCCGCCAACACAAAGCCACAACCAAAGCCACACACGATGGAGCAACAACAACATTCACCACCAAGATGAAGCCACAACCACGCACAAGACAAAGACACAAGCCATAACAATGCCATGATGAAGCACGAGCCATAGCATGCCACAATGTCGCCACTGCAAACCAACAGTGAAGCAGCCACAGCCACCAAGACGAAGTCACAACCAGGCACAACACCCAAAGTATATACCTGAATGTGTGTAGTCACTACAATGTTTCTGAAATAAATACAAAACAAACAATATTAGCATTGAAACAGCTAGAAAAAATGTTATGACAACCGCCAACACCAAAAGCCACAACTGGACGAGCAACAAATGCCAGCAGGATGAAGTCATGACCAGACACAATCATGCGGCAATGATGCTGCAACAAACGGAATACTAACCCAACAGACAGCCACACCTGAAACTACAGCAACCTAACATTTTTGCAGCCAATTCAAGCAATTGAATGTGCATTGTTTAAATTGTTGCATTTGTCAAAAGCCCAACAACATGCCCTCCAATTCAAAAAGATGACAACAGCAAATGCCAATTCAACCAAAGTATAAACCTGGATGATTTTTATCCAACTGTAAAGTTTGTGAGTAAGAACAAAACAATTAATATTAGAATTGAAATAGAATAAGCAAAACAACAAAACCAGAGCAACAATCACCACCAAGACAAAACCACGGCAACACACAACACCCAGACACATTACCCAAAGTACATACCTGAATGTCTCTTAGTCCAACTGTAATGTTTTTGAAATAAAAACAAAGCAAACAACATTAGAATTGACACAGCAAAAAAATATGTTAAGACGGCCAACACAAAAGACACAACCAGACAACAACACCATGCAGGATGATGCCACAAATGGATGCCATGCACAAGGAAGCCACCGGCAACAATAACCACCAAGACGATGACACAACTAGACATGATACAATGGCACAAGCTAATGGCCATGAAGCAGCAATGAAGCCACAATGCCAAGACATACCAACAACAAAGCAACTAGGAGGCTACGAACCAAACACAAAGACAAAATATTACTAACTATCGCACTGCCAAAAGTGTTGTCAGTCCTTCTTGCATCTTCTTGCAAAACCCTTCCTGAAACACAAGAATACTGTTTAAAACTATGTAGGAAATTGATTAGCCATGTGCAATGCTAAATTGGTAAGCGTGCTTTTCACAAGAAACACATGTGCCACAATCGTAAAGCAGTTACGTACAGTTATATGTTATATGGTCCTGGCAATCTAATGCATTCACGGTTGAATCAACACAAAACTGCACAGTCACCCACAAGATCGAACAGGATCGTTCCATGGTAGTAAGATTCTTCGTGTATACAACACGTACCTTCTCAACGAAGCCCACTATATTCTTTGACGATCAAAATGACTATATTTATGTCTTCAGAAAATATTGCACAAATCAGTAGTTTCTAAATGACTCTATTAACGGACAGCTCCCAGAACTAACAACATCAACTACCAAAAAATCTTGCAGCGGCTGCTTGTAATGTTGCTGTGAGCTACAAAAAGTCTTGCAGCGGCTGCTAGTAATTGGAAACTGAGTCTCTTTTCTCCTTCTCCTTCTCCTTCTCCTCCTTCTCCTTCTCCTTCTCCTTCTCCTTCTCCTTCTCCTTCTCCTCCTCCTTCTTCAGTGAGACAGTTTTTTGACTTTTTGCCAAAACAGGTACTTACCAATAAGTTAACGCCAATAAGAACACAAATTTTTTAAGAACATGACATGAGCACATCTGGCCTAGTCATATTTGAGGGTGCATGTCATTGGACTAGTCATTACTGATCAGGACGGGGATTTCCGTTAATTTTTCATGTTGAAGTTGTGTATCCACACATTCCCGGTTTTCAAGAACCACCAATCCATCAAAATTTTCCTCGCATCTGCATGGGACAGCAACATAACACGATGCACTGTAGTAATTTTTGGCCGTGACTGGCGCTTGTGGTGTATGACAAACATATGGGGTGGTGATATGTCCCTATCACAAGGAATTCAAAAGTGATGTCCGCTTGGCTGTGCGATTTTGTCTTCTATGAGTTTCTGCAAAAAAATTATGACTGGGCCAGATCTGGCCTAGTCTGTAAATAGTTAAGTGGTCGGGGTGACGTACATGGGTAGTCATCAAATTTTAATCTCTGTTTACCTTTAACATTTTATCTTGTTTCAACAAAATGGGTGCGATCCTGTGCGCGGCGTGCGCGAAGCCGATTTTCTACTGTGAGTAAGCAAGCCACTTTATTTTTAAACCTTGGACTTTCTCTGTTTCTACGAATCGCAATCTGTATTGCACGCTAGAATTTTTTCCGGTCTATTATCCGGTGTCAAGACAACGTCCTGTTGTCACCCGTGAACCAAAAAGATCTTTTATGCGGAAAATTAAAAAAGTAAAAGATCTACCGAACCCTTACCGAAACCTTGTCGGACGGATAAAAGCAGGGCTTTCTCCCTTTGGACGCCAAGAATGCGAATCCACAATCAATCAATTACCTTCGGTCATCCTTCCATTTGTTTTCAATTTTCAACTTACGTATCTAAATTTTTCGAACGAAAACATTTCATCTATACAGGTAATTTGAAATCGACGGAGGTGTCATCGGGCCACCATCACAATCATGAGATTCATTTTACCGAAACGCTCTCCTCGCGACAACCTCTTCCTCCGAGCGTCGTCCGTCGTCATCGCGCCGAGCCATCATCATCATCATCACCATCGTGCCCTCCGCTCCGGCTCTCACAAGAACAATCATTGTTCTTCTTATTATTCGTCGCCATTGTTGAATCGCGTGGTGTCACGTCGCATCTCGTTTTCCTCCGGTCCGGTCGCCAACAATTTCGCAACAGCTGCAACAGCAACAGCAACAAATTGCCTTTCTAGTCGCCGCCTCGTCCACCGCCAATCCACCATGAGCTTCCGCCCCCTCGTCCACGGCCTGTACCACGCCGACACGTCGACTGTGACGTACATAATCAGCGATCCCGCCTCGCTGGACACGATAATTCTGGACTCCGTGATGGACTACGACTCGGCATCGGGCTGCTCCTCCGACGAACACAACGAGCTCGTCGTGGCCTACTGCGAAGAGCACAAGCTCAACGTGAGGTACATCCTGGAGAGTCACGTGCACGCCGATCACCTGACGGGAGCGCAGTATTTGAAATCCAAGTACCCCGACGCCAAGACCGGCATCGGCGCCAACGTCACCACGGTGCAGCAGACATTCGCCAAGATTTTCAACTATTCGCCGCAACAGCTCGCCACGGACGGGAGTCAGTTCGACCTCCTCTTCCAGGACGGCGACACCTTTCTCCTGGGGGACCATCCGGTGTCGGTCATTCACACGCCGGGACATACCCCCGCATGTGTGTGCTACGTGGCGGGCGACGCGGTATTCACGGGCGATACCATATTCATGCCCGATTTTGGAACGGCGCGTTGTGACTTTCCCGGGGGGTCCAGTGCCGAGCTGTATGCTTCCGTCAAAAAACTATATGATACCTTGCCGGAGGAGACGCGTGTTTATGTCGGTCATGATTATCAGCCGGGGGGGAGGGACATTTTGTTCCAGACTAGCATTGCCGAGGAGAAGACACAGAATATTCAGTTGAAGGGTGATACGAGTGGAGAGGAGTTTAGTGTTTGGAGGAGTGAGAGGGATGGGAAATTGGGCATGCCCAAGTTGATTTTGCCTGGTTTGCAGGTCAATTTGAGGAATGGGGCTTGGCCGGAGCCGGAGGAGAATGGTGTGGTTTATCTCAAGGTTCCCGTAAATGTGTTGGGAAAGAAGTAACTTGAGTGATGAGGTGTGGTGCGTTCCGTGGATCGTGTGGATTACAGATCAAATTGTGAATATATTCATAATGGTAAAATCTATGTTGCATCAAGTAGTTGATTTTAGCAAGACGTGGGCGAGAGAGAATATATTCATAAAATGTTTTGAGAAATATGGAATTTACCTCAACGACGGTTTATGTTACATTCCATCTCTCGACTGTGTTTACTTTTACGCATCAGTATTTCGCTCCTGTTGTTCTGCCATTGGAATGCCCATTGACTAGGGGAGAGATATCTTTTCCTTCGGCACACAAAGGAACAAACCTGATGCCTCCGCAAAAACTACAGATCCATCTAAACTTTCCAATTTGGCAACAAAGTACATCTTACGTCCCGTTGTTTTTTCCTCGTCGAGATGCACCCTAATCACTGCCTCGGAACCAGCCATGAATGGTGCGCGGAAATCAATGTTCAGATTTGCAGTGACAAGAAGAGTATTATTTGTTGTAAATTCCTTGGATAGTTGACCATTGTGGTGCACCAAGCTTTCGTATGCTGCCCATCCCAGCCCCTCATCAATCAATAGAGAAATGATTCCACCGTGTACAATTTTGTCGTGTCCATTCAACTTGTGCCCCAGCTTTAAATCCACTACAATGATTTCTTTTTGAGGATGTGCGTCAATGCCTCTACCGGAATGAACACGGCGATACACGTTGTATCGTTCAATCAAGCCATCTCCACGAAGAGTTCCAAATAAAGCATGTGTATCTTGCAATGACGTTCTTTCGACATGATCTGGGTTCAATTTTATGTACAAGTCGTTCGTACCGGCAGCATCATTGTTGAATTGAACCGATTCGTTGATACCTTGTGCACTGGATTCGCAAGAACAAACAGAATTACGGGGAAAGAAGGAAGACGTTGTTGGCTCTGTCCTGCCTCTTGCGTGACGAATCAGTACGTTGTTGTAACGATAGTTTATCTTTGTTTTAGAAGAAAGAAACGCGGTGCTCGCCTTTTGATCGAGCGTGAAATCTCGGTTTCCGCGAGCTTGTTGCAAAGAAGCGAGTGCAGCTGCCATCGCCAATATGATACCCTCGATACCTGCACGACTTCCCCTTGATCGAGGGGGAAAGAATGATCCCATTTTCTGATGTTTGAAATGGCACTAGGTATCTGGTGTCAAATAATATGGACGGGGGTATGCAAGTGATTATTTCCAGATAGTCGAGCGAGACGCAGAGCGCTCTGTACCTAGAGAGGCATTGGCAAATTCCACACAATTTCCTGTCCCCACTGTTCAAGGCATCTCTCGAAGGGAAGTGGTGAGGAGAAGACCCCAGAAGACCTTTTTAGGTAGGGATATCCCAACTACAAGAGGTGGTACAATAGTGCACCACAAATTTTGTGTTAGAGCGCTCTTTTTTGTGGTGCAATTATTGCACCACTTAATTTCTTACTATTCCTATGTATGAAATCAGAAGAGTGACAGACAAATTTGTGAGAAGCTTTTTCTCTGTATTACTCTGAACAGAAAATCTGATGCTAAACATTTATACCGATAATTTTGATTTATTCTAACATTAATTCTAATGAATTCATTGCATCACATCCCAACAGCACCTGAATTTGAATTTTGGAATGTGCATATCACTATTTGCATGGCACTGGTACGATTACATAGTTTACCGACACACTCTGTGCCATCTCCATATTAAAGATAGTTCTGGGTTCTGGTGCTCCTGCTACAACAAGCTATAATCATCCAGATGAGCAACAGTCCTGGCACTAGTGAGACTGTTGTGCCAATTAACGTTGAAGGTGGTACAGTGATGTCTCATGTTGCTAATACTCAATGCAGAGCAGATGGAGATAACATCAGAGGAGGGAGTGCTGCACAGATGAGTGGACGAGGATAACTTGTGGACATGCAAGGGGACAAAGAGCAGTATCAGGTCGTGGGAATAACTGTGTTGGTAGGGGTGGGGGTCGAGTAGGGCGAGGACGGGGGTATGGCGGACGGTTAGGTCAAAGGAACAACATGATTAATAGTATGCCTGCTGGTATTAGGAGTTGTTTTGAGAATGGTGGATGGACGATTGTTGGTCATCGTAACACATTTAGATGGAGAGTTGTCACCGAAGATGAGTACGGAGAAGAGTTTGCCACAGCAAACTTAATTGAGACTTACAAAGAAATGGTCAACAACGTTTCAAATCACTTCAGTCGTTTTGGTCTCTACAACGATGATGTGAACACTTTCATGGCAATGTTCAGTAGCAAAGCAGCAGAAAAATTCGTGCGCATTTATCAGAACAGCTTGTTAGAGATGGAAAGTGTCCCGTGCGAACAATTGCAGAACTGTATGAGGTTATTGCAACATGGTTAATTCATAGTTGATTCCAAATTTCAACTGATCGTGCATTCAAACTGTTTATGACTCCTCTGGAACAAAGCGAAAAGATCATCTTGATGCCTCCTGCACGTTTGGCAGAGGTGTTGTCTTGTCTTTGGGGATATGATGTTTCTGGGAGGAATGGTGATGACAACATGGATGATACTTGGATGCAACAAATGAATCGCCTGAGGAAGATGAAGATTTTAGAAGACAAAATGTTTCAGCCATCTGTCAACATTATCATGAACAGGAAGAGTGGAGAATCTGTGTTGGATGGTGAATTGATTGGGTCAAGGTTGAATGATGTAGAGTGCAGCACACTATGACCTGCTTGGAGTTGTGGCATGAGACCGATCTAATCAGAAAATCACAGGTGTAATGAAAATATTGTAGCTGCAAAAGTAAATAGAGGAAGAAAGAGATTGGCAGATCAAATTAATGATGATGCAGCGATGGATGCAAGTGACAGCAACGGCAAATGCAACAGCAATGACAATATCGACAACAAGGACAACTCATACTCCTTTCTAGGAGGGGAATCAGGAAAGGTTATAGCTCTCCCTCCACCTCAAAGTCCTTCTCAACTGCCCCCAGCAGTTGGAACAACAACCCTAGAAATTGGTGGATTATATAGTCCACTCCATCGTGATGATGCATTAGGAAAATGGAGTCCATTAAATCAAGCGCGTGAGGGCAATGAATCAGAGAATTGAAACAGTTAAGTTGTGGTTAGTGAAGTAGTAGTCTTCTGTATAAAATCCAAACTTTCTTTTGTTGAATGGTGTGTGGCATTTTGTATTGAATTGCTTTACTTGTCATCTGTAGTCAGAAACTGTCCATTCGACAGTCCTTGAGGGAGCACCATGGTATACCTGCAAGTGGAGTCTATGCAAATGGCTGTCAGAGGGGAGCAACACTGCATTCAGCTGACCACATTTTGTTGAAAGACTAAAAGCAGCATCCACACTAGAACAGCGCCTGGTCTGAGCCTATGTCTGCAAAGGGCATTCTGAGGGTGGTTGCTGCAACTAAAATTTGACAAAATAGTGGCAAGCTGGGTGCAAATATAACTAGAAAAGAAAGTATAATGAAATGGTACCGATTCTATAGGTGGGCTTGATGATGTACATGGAATACCTGCAAGTACAGTCCGTGCAAATGGCTGCCTGATAGTGTTTCAGGTGAGCAACAAATGCTTTCAGCTGACCACATTTAGTCCAAAGACTAAAAGCAGCAACCACACTAGAACAGCGCCTGATCTGAGTCTACGTCTGCAAACGGCATTCTGAGGGTGGTTGCTGCAATTAGACTTTGATGCAATAGTGATATGCTGAGTACAAATGTAACTAGTGAAGCAATTAAAATTAAATGTAATTGAAATTAGTTGAATGTTATATGGACTATTGTTAGTACCTTGGGGAGTACAAAATTTCAAGATATAGTCGGTATCACCAGTGATAAATCCGTGACATCCTGGGTAATAATGGAAACTTATTGAGAGACAAAATGAAGATGAAAGGATCACAATGAAGTAAAAGAAACATTACTACCTTTAAAGATCGCAGTTGAAGATACAACTGGCAACAGTGCCATGCAATGGTGTCGCAAATGCCGCCATTAGCAACGATTGTCGAAAACAATCATTTGTGCTGAAAACGATCGTTAGTGATGCAACATTTGTTTATGATCGAAGTGATTTGTCTGGAAGAAATAATTGTTTTCGATGGAAACGATCATTAGTGATGCAACATTTGTTTGCGATCGAAGTGAGAGATCCTGAAGAGACGATTGTTTGCAATGAAAACAATCATTAGTGATGCAACATTTGTTTGCAATCGAAGTGATTGGTCCGGTAGAAACGATTAGCAAACGATTGCTTGCTATGAAAACGAGAAACGCCTGTTTGCGGTGAAAACAACCGATAGCAAAGAAACGATTGTTTGCGATCGTTTGCGATCGTTTGCAATCGTTTTGATGATTGCGTAGAAAAGATTGTTTGCGATGGCACTGATTGTTTGCGATGTGGTCATTGTTAACAATGAAACCATCATTCATGTAGAGAACGGTTGTTAGCAATGAAACAATCGCTTGCCTTGATCACAGGAAATCATGAAATGTTCACAGGGTTTGCATTGATCGTAGTGATGAAATCGATGGTTTGGTGTATGGCATGAGTTATCAGAGGGGTACACTGGCATGTTCATCAGCAGACAATGCTATTATGAAGAATGAAAAACTTGAGGAGTGCAAAGGAATCCATGTGGAAGTTTGTACAGAACAATATTGAGTTGCCAAAAAAATGATGATGTGCACAGTGGCATCGAGTGTTGGAATTGATTTAAAGTTCATTACTTCGTTTATGCTACTGTCAAAATTTTGATTGAGAGGCAATGCATACATGATTTTATTTTTCCTTCTTGTTATTTTCTCAACATTTTCTTTATAGTGCGAGAGACTTCACAACCTCCCCCTGGTGATAAAGCTTTTTCATGGTGAAATTGCACAACCTTGAAAATACATATAAATATAACAGGGCTCTACAGAGGTGGTGCAATAATTGCACCACCTCTGTAGTAGTTGGGTTAGTATTGTAGTCATCTGTAGACCCCACCTCCCCTGTCTATAGACCCCACCTCACAGTCTATGACCCAACTTAACCCCGGTCGGGCTAAGGCGGTGTATTAGGCCGAGTATTAGCGCTCAACATCACAAACATATTTTTCCGCTGTCACAAGAAGTTGTGTGATATAATTTGTCTCTGTGCTTGACGTCACATGATCACAACTGTTTTGTGGGCACGATGGGGACGTATAAAATGTATTACTTAAAAACAAGGGAATACATAAATGTATCAACAACCCCTACGAGTGACATAGGAATTAAAAATTATTTTGAGACTTTCTCAAAAACAATATTCAAGTATTATATTTGAATCTTTTCGACCATACGCAAGTGGGAACCAGATATATGTGTCATAATTGTGCACGTGATCGACAGAGAGTCTCCAAAAAGGTTGTGAGATCAAGCCGACCCTCACAATTATTTGCGAGAGCTCACAACTAATTGTGAAATGCATCTGTCCTTCAACGGATGAAACCTGCGTGAAAAAAGTTGTGAAGATGATCGCTGAACTTCGCACCGAGCCGAGAAATGGGTGAAAAAGCTGTTTTAAAGAGCACTAAGATCCGTCCTTAGGCCCAACCTTACAGTCACCTGTACACATACCCAAGTTTGTTTTTTTTGTGTAGTTTGGGTGCGTGTACGTGAATGTCCATCCCCAAGCAGAAAGTTCACCTGTAATTTAAGGGTAACTTTTGGGTAACAGATAATGAGGGCAAAATCCACCTGAAAATGAAGATCATTCTCGGGTGAAATCAGAGCTTACCCCAAAATCAACTGAATTTTGGGATGTGTGTGCTGACATTTTTCGTTACTGTAAAGATGGTGCAGCAATGGTATACCACACATTTTAGGTGTTGAGGTCACACCATCACGACATTCTTTGTCAGATCACGCCAACCCATTTTCATATCATTGATGACATAACATTTTTAGAGCGACGCACTTGAAAGAATCTTTGATTTTGCTGAATCTCAAAATATCCATCGATATTTACTAGTAATAGCAGCACTCCAATTCGGGAATGTGCGTGAACTGTAAGGAAGGAAAACACAAAAACAAACACAGATACGGATTCTAGAAAATAATATGGAACTTTGGGTACGGATGCGGGTAACTAAGGTAGGACCGTAGCGCCGACATCACAAACATTTTTTTGCTCTCACAAGAAGTTCTGTGATATAATTTGTCTTTGCGCTTGATGTCACACTATCACAACTGTTTCATGGGCATGATGGGGACGTTTAAAATGTATTACTTAAAACAAGGGAATACATAAATGTATCAACAACCCTCACGAGTGACATAGGAATTAAATATTATTAACAATATTGAAATATTGCATTTGAATCTCTTTTTGACCTTAAGTGCATGGGAACCGGATATATGTGTCATAATTGTGCGTGCGACTGCGCATAGAGAGTCTCCAAAAACGTTGTGGGATCAAGCCGACCTTCACAATTATTTGTGAATGTTCACAACTAATTGCGAAATGCATCTGTCCTTCAACGGATGAAACTTGTGTGAAAAAAGTTGTGAAGATGATCGCGGAACTTCGCACCCGAGCCCGAAATGGGTGAAAAAGCTGTTTTAAAGAGCACTAAGATCCGTCCTTTAGGCCCAACCTTACAGTCACCTGTACACATACCCGAAGTTTGTTTTTTTGTGTAGTTTGGGTACGTGTACGTGAATGTCCATCCTTACAAGCAGAAAGTTCACCTGTAATTTAAGGGTAACTTTTGGGTAACAGATAATGAGGGCAAAATCCACCTGAAAATGAAGATCATTCTCGGGTGAAATCAGAGCTTACCCCAAAATCAACTGAATTTTGGGATGTGTGTGCCTGACATTTTTCGTTACTGTAAAGATGGTGCAGCAATGGTATACCACACATTTTAGGTGTTGAGGTCACACCATCACGCGACATTCTTTGTCAGATCAAGCCAACCCATTTTCATATCATTGATGACATAACATTTTTAGAGCGACGTACTTGAAAGAATCTTTGATTTTGCTGAATCTCAAAATATCCATCGCATATTTACTAGTAATAGCAGCACTCCAATTCGGGAATGTGTGCGTGAACTGTAAGGAAGGAAAACACAAAAACAAACACAGATACGGGATTCTAGAAAATAATATGGAACTTTGGGTACGGATGCGGGTAACTGTAAGGTAGGACCGTAGCGCTCGACATCACAAACATTTTTTTGCTCTCACAAGAAGTTCTGTGATATAATTTGTCTTTGCGCTTGATGTCACACGATCACAACTGTTTCATGGGCATGATGGGGACGTTTAAAATGTATTACTTAAAAACAAGGGAATACATAAATGTATCAACAACCCTCACGAGTGACATAGGAATTAAATATTATTAACAATATTGAAATATTGCATTTGAATCTCTTTTTGACCTTAAGTGCATGGGAACCGGATATATGTGTCATAATTGTGCGTGCGACTGCGCATAGAGAGTCTCCAAAAACGTTGTGGGATCAAGCCGACCTTCACAATTATTTGTGAATGTTCACAACTAATTGCGAAATGCATCTGTCCTTCAACGGATGAAACTTGTGTGAAAAAAGTTGTGAAGATGATCGCGGAACTTCGCACCCGAGCCCGAGAAATGGGTGAAAAAAGCTGTTTTAAAGAGCACTAAGATCCGTCCTTTAGGCCCAACCTTACAGTCACCTCTACACATACCCGAAGTTTGTTTTTTTTGTGTAGTTTGGGTACGTGTACGTGAATGTCCATCCTTACAAGCAGAAAGTTCACCTGTAATTTAAGGGTAACTTTTGGGTAACAGATAATGAGGGCAAAATCCACCTGAAAATGAAGATCATTCTCGGGTGAAATCAGAGCTTACCCCAAAATCAACTGAATTTTGGGATGTGTGTGCCTGACATTTTTCGTTACTGTAAAGATGGTGCAGCAATGGTATACCACACATTTTAGGTGTTGAGGTCACACCATCACGCGACATTCTTTGTCAGATCAAGCCAACCCATTTTCATATCATTGATGACATAACATTTTTAGAGCGACGCACTTGAAAGAATCTTTGATTTTGCTGAATCTCAAAATATCCATCGCATATTTACTAGTAATAGCAGCACTCCAATTCGGGAATGTGTGCGTGAACTGTAAGGAAGGAAAACACAAAAACAAACACAGATACGGGATTCTAGAAAATAATATGGAACTTTGGGTACGGATGCGGGTAACTGTAAGGTAGGACCGTGGCGCTCGACATCACAAACATTTTTTGCTCTCACAAGAAGTTCGTCCTTCAACGGATGAAACTTGTGAAAAAAGTTGTGAAGATGATCGCGAACCGCCCGAGCCGAAATGGGTGAAAAAGCTGTTTTAAAGAGCACTAAGATCCGTCCTTTAGGCCCAACCTTACAGTCACCTCTACACATACCCGAAGTTTGTTTTTGTGTAGTTTGGGTGCGTGTGCGTGAATGTCCATCCTTACAAGCAGAAAGTTCACCTGTAATTTAAGGGTAACTTTTGGGTAACAGATAATGAGGGCAAAATCCACCTGAAAATGAAGATCATTCTCGGGTGAAATCAGAGCTTACCCCAAAATCAACTGAATTTTGGGATGTGTGTGCCTGACATTTTTCGTTACTGTAAAGATGGTGCAGCAATGGTATACCACACATTTTAGGTGTTGAGGTCACACCATCCGCAGCGACATTCTTTGTCAGATCAAGCCAACCCATTTTCATATCATTGATGACATAACATTTTTAGAGCGACGTACTTGAAAGAATCTTTGATTTTGCTGAATCTCAAAATATCCATCGCATATTTACTAGTAATAGCAGCACTCCAATTCGGAATGTGTGCGTGAACTGTAAGGAAGGAAAACACAAAACAAACACAGATACGGGATTCTAGAAAATAATATGGAACTTTGGTGCGGATGCGGGTAACTGTAGGTAGGACCGTGGCCGACATCACAAACATTTTTGCTCTCACAAGAAGTTCTGTGATATAATTTGTCTTTGCGCTTGATGTCACACGATCACAACTGTGTCATGGGCATGATGGGGACGTTTAAAATGTATTACTTAAAACAAGGGAATACATAAATGTATCAACAACCCTCACGAGTGACATAGGAATTAAATATTATTAACAATATTGAAATATTGCATTTGAATCTCTTTTGACCTTAAGTGCATGGGAACCGGATATATGTGTCATAATTGTGCGTGCGACTGCGCATAGAGAGTCTCAAAAACGTTGTGGGATCAAGCCGACCTTCACAATTATTTGTGAATATTCACAACTAATTGCGAAATGCATCTGTCCTTCAACGGATGAAACTTGTGTGAAAAAAGTACCGTATATCACGGAGCATAAGACCACAAAAAATTGTACAAACGATACCTTTAACACGATTTTGATATGTTGTGATAACTTTTGATAGGACAAATTTCTGTCTATTGTATGACACACCAAAACCTTCAGAAGAAGGTAAGCTTTCTGTAATGTCTTATCCGTTTAGTCGAGAATCGCTTAATTTTCAAAATATATGCAGTTCAAAAGTAGGGGGGTCTCATAATCCTCGCGGTCTTATGCTCCATGATATACGGTTGTGAAGTTGGTCGCAGAACTTTGTGTCCAAGCCAGGGAAATGTGTGAAAAAAGCTGTTTTGAAAGCGCTAAGATTCACCCTAACACTAACTAATACATGAAATAGCATGTTTTGACTCATCACCCATTTGGGCCTTAAAAACATAGACTAGCTGGTGTTAGAACATAAAATTGCCTATTCTGGCCAACCTTGTAGTCACCAAATACTGACTGAACAGCCCAATCCAAGGCTTAAGAATTGCTTCAATACACCTCAGGAAGCTTCCCCTCCATCGGGGCTATCCAGTTTGCAGTATTGCCAGTTTGCTACAAGCTGCTGAGTGAAAAAAGTCAATTGATAAATTACACAAATTGTGGCGATTCAATAGCAATTCCTACTTGAAATTAATAGTAGCAAAATTTTCAATGTTTATGCCAATAATCTGGTTGCCTATTTTTGGCGAACAACGTGTTACAACACTCTTGTTAGTATGATAGCATGGGTCCACCAAGGTCATGTTGCGCTCATGATTACCCTGTCAATCCATCCATACAGATTCCATTTCCATCCAATGGACAGTGCACACGACCCCTCATGATTGTGTAGGCTCCTCTTCAACAATTCATCACGTTGTCGCGTTTCGCTGTCTTTCCTCGAAAATTCACTATAGCTGGCATTGCAATCCTGGATTTCACTGTATCGTCCCATAAAGAGAGCCAACAGTTCATTGCCTTGTCTCATTTCACTGTCATCTCTTTGAAAATTCATGAGAGCTGGCCTCTGTTCTGTCATCCAAATCACTGGGCACATTGGTTCATCACCCAAAGAGAGATCTCTGATCATCAAGTGTAATTGATCACAATTGCTATAATCTCAAAATGCCAAGACAAACTACTCAAACTCCAACAACATGGGGTTCTCCGCAGTACTTCATCTGCTCAAAGCACAGTGGGTCAGGTCAAATTGTCCACACTTAACTCTCCACCATGTGAGGTTGGTATTCTTCAGGACCTAAACTGTGTCAACCAGATTCCATCTTCAAGAGATGATATTCAAGGTAGTCAATCTCTTGAGTTTGATGAGCCTCGACCTGATTGTATTCAAACAGCAGTGGATGAGTTGTGCAAAGGGTCTGATGTTATATGGACTCAGTCTATTGAGGGAGATATGGACATGGGGTTTCTCAACACAACAAAAAGGGGACCTTCTCTGGCCTTCAGTTTGGTGCAAGGAGGTATAATACAACACGTGATCAACACGAGATGAAGGAAAATGGCCCAGTTATTTCATTTGGAGCAGTGTGATCCATTGGGAATTGGGAATGCAGTTTGTCATTTCATTGCTTATAGAAATGGTACAGGAAGAGTTATGTTTCTTCAAAGCACTACAGTATTCCTTCACTCAGCTATGGACATTTTGACAGGTTGACATCTAGTCAAAGCAAGGTGAAGGAGAAAAGTATAATGAACAATCACAGACTCATGAGAATGAAGGTCTTGTTGAACATGCAACGAAGAAAATTTGGAAGTGTCCACCAAAGTGCATTGTGTGTTGTGCAATGGCTGGCCCAAATGATAAAGATTACAACATCACTCAGACAACTATCCATTGTTCAACATGTTTTTTGACCTATCGTGCTATGAGATTTTTCATCAGATCAGAGACCTCTCTAGCCTGAAAGGGGAAATAGACAGAGAAGTGCTTTGATATGAGCAAAACAATGTGCGTCGAGAAAGAGAAAAGCAGGAGAGAACCGTAATGATTAAGATGTTTAATAAAAAGTAATTATTATACATCAAATCAACCTATTTACTAGCTATTTTTGTACATTATCTAAATTATACAAATCTATGTATAAGATTACTAATAAGATGCCTAACAAAACTGAGTTATACAAAGATTAGTAAGTTTAAGGTTAAGACCAACCATTACATGAAATAGCGCATTTTTGAAATGTTTGATAGTTTTTTGGGGGTAACACTAAGGATGAATAATCACTATTTCATAGTGAAATATTGTTACCCACCAATACCATTGCTTCTGAACTCAATGTCTGATCACTTTGCCATACAATTGGGGCACCCTCGTAAGCTTTTTTTCAATTGCAAAATTATGGTGACCAGTGTCACCAAAACATTTCTGGACAGGGGTTAAAGTCTATAGATGCCACTATATTTTATGAAAAACCATTTGTAGACCCGGGGTCTATTTGTTGGGCAAAAAGCTAGGGAAAATGAGATTCCCAGGGACTTGTAAAACTCAAAAAAGTAAATAATAAACACTGCAAATGAAAAACACCGGTAACCTTCCTGCACACTCTCAAAGTGTCAGAGTGTACAGGGAGGTTACTGGAAGTTTCAAGAGTGTACGGGTGGGTTACCGGTTGTTTTGCACATTGTTTAAGCCACAAATACAACAATCACGCTAAGCTTTGAAGCAAAAAATCTTCCCAGTGTCTGTATGGTTCATGACTGACATTTTGCGAATCACGAGTTACAAACAGGAAGATCACCTGTTAGGTCTAGTTTTGGTGTTTATTCTAGGCTTGGTCTTTGAATTTTATTGGTGACGGCTTATTAGTCCTATTTTTATTTTTGAATCGGTTGGTTTTATATATGTTCTGTCATTTTTTTATACACCCTCCATATAGGAATTAAATATGTTGAGAATTCTTGTCCCACAAGTACGTCATTAGCTGGCTAGGTTGGGACCCTAATCTGCCAAATCTCTCAAAAACCATCCAAATAGGAATTAAGTACAAATTTAGAGAATTCCTGTACCATATGTATGTCTTCACTGGCTAGGCCAAATGAGTATAAGTACTATCAGAAGTAACTGCACCAAAAGAATGTGAACACAAGGATAACACATAAGGGCGGAAATTTGGTACCGCGTGGCTACATAATTCATACTTATTCCGTTGTATCACCATACCTCACTCTCACGTGACCTCTCAGAGGACTTCATAATCTTGACCAGTACCATACTTACTTATAGTATTGCCTACAGTATAGTGTATGATACAATACCCTACCATATCTACAACACAGGTGCTTGAACCAGCAGCAACTGTAGGAGGGGCACTCTCACTTCTCTCTCACTTCTATCTCTTCACGCCATTTTTTCAATTACATTGATACCCCACCATCCCATGACGGGAATGGCCAAAACTCAGCCCACAGACTGAGTTTGGCATCCCACTTGGCACCGCCATGTAACCAACAACAATTGGCAGCAGCGGCTCAATTTCTAAGGTGAGTTCTAATGAACTTGTCCTTTTCCCTTTATTCAACTCAGCGCACATCAATTTTTTTCAATTAAAAATTTACAGGCGTACCACGGGAATTGCCGAAACTCAGCCCACAGATTGAGTGAGCCCTCCCGTCTGGCACCACCGTGTAGCCAAGAACAATTGGCAGCGGCGTGTCAATTTTTAAAGGTGAGTTATGATGAACTCGCCTTTTTTCATTATCATACTCACCACATGTCAATTTTTTTTCAATTAAATATTTACAGGCCTACTGGCGAAATGGCCAAAACTTTGGCATCCCGCCCGGCACCGTAATCTAGCCAACCACAATTGGCAATGGCAGGTATAATTTCAGGGTGAGTTCTAATGAACTCAACCTTTTCTGCCAAGTTTTACTCACCACACGTCATTTTTTCAATTAAGTATTTACAGGCGTACCACGGGAATGGCCGAAACTCAGCTCACAGACTAAGTTAGCCCTCTCGCCTGGCAAAAGGTGAGTTATGATGAACTCGCCCTTTTTTCATTATTATACTCACCACACGTCAATTTCTTTTTCAATTAAATATTTACAGGCCTACTGGCAAAATGGCCAAAACTCAGCCCACAGACAGTATAATTTTGGGGTGGGTTAAGATGAGCTCAACCTGTTTTACAAATGTTTTAATTCAGATAATTTTCAATTAAATAGTTAATTTTAGTCTACCTTAAAGGCCAAAACTCAGCCCAGAGACTGAGTTTTGCCTCCCGCTCACTTCACTGCCTGCAAGTGCAAGTTCTTCTTTGTGTTTTTAATTGTCTTTCAACTGAATTTCAATTAACTTCATTTTGTTGCCATAACATTTCAATAGCATGTTGTTTGTGTGCACAAAAAATCAAGTCTTAGTGTTGGTGTGGATGGTCCGCAGGAGCGTTTTTTAGTTTGGGGTTGAAATTTGGGACTATGTGGCATTAAGGCTTGTTCTTTGGGAGAATGAAGGGACAGGCCCAGAATTTATTAGGATGTAGTATTTTTAATTATACTAGTAGAGATACTCCACCCAATCTTACACTATACAGTAAATTACAAGTATATACCAGACCCGGTAGCCTTCCCGTACACTCTGGTAAACCTCCGGTACACCTCCGGTTACCCTCCCTTACATTTCCGGTTACCCTCCCGTACACTCTGGTAACCTTTCCGTACACTTCCGGTATGCAACCGGTAAACATTTTGTTAGCTACTAAGTCATGCAGTTATAGCTTCTACTTCAGACCCGGTAGCCCTCCTGTACACTCCGGTAGCCCTCCCGTACACTCCGATAGCCCTCCTGTACACCTCTGGTAACCCTCCCGTACATTCTGGCAACCCTCCCATACATTTCTGGTTGTCCTCCTGAAAACTTCCGGTAACTCACCTGTACACTTCTGGTATGCCACCAGTAAACAATTTTTTAGCTATTAAGTAATGCAGTTATAGCTTCTACTTATATTGATATCGATTCTAAGACTTACTGAGACGTCTGTTTTCCTGTAAAAAAACCAATTCCTATGGTAGGTAGAAATCAATCCGAAAGCTGTTTTAGGTCTCAAATTTCCGGTTACCCACCGGTAGACTCTGGTAACCCTCTGGTACACTAGTGTACCGATTGGTTACAGAAGTGTACCGGAAGGTTACCGGAAGATACGTAACCTCCCTGTACACTTGAGTGTACAGGGAGGTTACCGGTGTTTTTCATTTGCAGTGAAAAAGCTTAATAAACAAGTTTTTGCAGGCTTTTCCTTATTTTGCCAAAAAAGCCCTTTGTAATTCCTAGGGAACCCTTGTAATTATGTTACAATAGTGAGAATTGCCGTAGATTGTATGCATTTTTCTTATATTTAAACGTTCAAATTGTCAGTACAAATTCCAGAAGTGACCTATATTTGGACTGAAGAGGCTACTCTGATTACGTTTCCATGAGAATTGTTAGTGATGGTGGTGGTGAAGTATATTTTTACAGTTCCTACAGGATTATAACAAATGGATGCCCATCTGAAATCATTATGTGCCAGAATGCATAAGTATCCTTTCACGATCATCGGACAATGCTGCTGATACATTTGATTTCTGCAGATTCCCCACAAATTTGGCTATTTCCTAGGAGTTGCATTTTGGCCAAATAGCAAAAGCCAGCAAAAACTCTTTTCTTAAGCTTTTGCATTGTAGACTTTTTTGATTTTTTCAGTTCCCTGGGAACTGCCTTTTCCCTGGCTTTTGACCTAACATATTGACTGTTACAGAGGGTCTAATGACTAAAGACTTTCATTTGGGGGCAATTAGACTGTCATGGTTGGGGGGTCTATAGACTATTCATGGCTCCGGAAGGGAAATCTGTAGACTCTTCTTTAAATACCTCTAGACTCACCATAATCACATGTTATGAATTGGAAACAGGTGCGAGTTGTGCATTAAATAAAAACATCACTTAAGCTCCTTCATGAGACATTTGACTTTAGTAGAAATATAAATGGCACATTTATTTATTAAATCTAAATTGACAGTGTAAAAAAGGCTGTCACAAGAATTATTTATCATCTAATTTTCCAGCCATTTCGGTTTTAGATAGGGTGCCTATGGACTGTGAGGTGAGGTCTATAGAGGGGGGAGGGTCTACAAATGGCTACTAGCATGTACAATATTTGATCGTCTTGATTTGATTGAGTAATGAGTCTTAACAAACTAGTCTAAACAAGATTTGTATTTATGATAAACTGGTATTGTTACAATACTTCTTTTCTTGTTGACTATAATTGTCATCATTGTCATCGTGCTCCTCCCCAGCGTCAATATCAGTATTGTTGTTCTCTCTCTCTCAGAATCTTCTGGACTGAAGTAATATAAATATAAGCCAATTCTACCATCTATCATGTCCCTCAAGACTAGCACATCATTTGTATTCAGGAGCAAACAGTTGGATCTTATAAGAACCAACTAACTTGAAAAGAAAGTTGTGAATTAAATCAAGTGACTCCAAGACAAGACTTTTTGGAGCATGGAAATGAACCTTGTCTTTCTTGTATACCCCACTCACTCTCCTATCTGAGCAAGGTGTAAACATTGTTGTCACCCAGCAAGTAATCACACACATAAGGATGCAGCCATCTTGCATTACACTCATATAGTGGTCTGACCAAGATACTGAATGGCAATCCTCTTCTAGGAATCCCCTTACCAGCATAGATATTCTTATTACCTATCCTCATCATCCTGATGTATTGTAGAAATTATGTTGTCAATGTACCATCTGCCCAACTCCCAGGGATGTGCATTGCACAGATAATTGTTAAATAGTATCACAGTCATAACCACAGTAGAAAGCATTTTGAGCGACACACTCACTTGTGCACTCAGTTGTGCAAGAGACACTATTGATAATCCCAATGACATCATGAATTGTAGATTCATGATAGTTTTACCATCATGGCAAATTTTTGCATTTTTGGGAGATGGAAAAAGAACTTTTGCAAATTTGACCATGAATTTAAACATGTTGATCAAATTATGCAAACATGTACAATGGCTGAAAACACAAACTCAGTCTGGATACAATAAAACTAACTACTTTATCATAAGTATAGTCACAAGAAAAGTATTTGGAAAGTATCAGGGAAAGTAGCTTTGCTGTATACTATCACTTAGGTGTTGTAAGAACTATTGTTGATACACTTGAGTAATTTGTCGAGAATTGATGTAAGCATGTACGGAAAAGAATGTGTTAGAACTTATATTGCTATGGCGTTATTACTCTTGTGATTCACAACTCAGGACAAATGTATTTACTATTCACTACTTCTATTCACAAGAAATTTGTCTTCAAGTCAGTCAAGGGTGATGAATTATTTTAACGTCGGTAATTCTTCATTATTTTGCAGTAAGAATTCTTAACTGTTGTTCTTAGCACTTAATTGCTAGATCCATGCCGGAATCACTCAACAATCAAGCACTGAACAAAGAGAGTACAGCCACTCTCATCTGCTGAATCTCTTTCTTGGTAAAGCCATATATCACAACAAACAACTCAACAATCCATGGGATATGAGGGATGGAAGGAGGGTGAATGTGATGTTCCCAGAGGCATGGAATTGGGTAAGCTGCCACAAAAGAATGTAAAAAATGGGATGAACTGTCACTCACCTTTTATTCATGGCCCTTGCTTTGTATTATTGTTGGCACAAGGAGGTGAAGGTGGCAACTCCATATTATGTCACGAGGCTTGGAAATCACTGATGGCTTGGAGGGGGACTTAAAAATAATATGTGAACTCCTGAAAACATGTTGAGAAATAATGCTAAGGAATAATTTTCTAACCATCTGTCATGGATCCTGCTTTCTCTTGCTGTTTAAGTGGGGAGGATGAAGGTAGTGTCTCTAGATTAAGTCTGGCGCTTCAGATACTTATCATGACATGGAGAGTGTGTAAGAGTGTAATTGGAAAAATAAATGATAACATCAAGGTATGATATGGGGACAGATTGGCCTTGTGGGCTGAGATGTTTCCCATCTCATGGACTTTGCTTATCGTTTAAAAATATAATGTAAAGCCAGTTCGGAAATTGGAAGTAATTTTTTCTCACCCTGCACTTGAAGCCCGGGATCATTGTTGTTGTTGTAATTGCTGTGATGGCAACTACAATACCAGATTCTGTATGGGACCAAAATTGGAGAGATTGACTAGAACAGCAGCAAAAATCTCATGGTGGCTATTAGTGGTAGGTTTGGGTGTGATAGTGAAGCACTATAATAATAGCATACTATTGTATGTAGGAAGATACATGGTGCATGGATAGATTTCTTGTTTAACGAAAATGAATTTCCTGACAGGCTGTGACTTGGCAATTTGGGGAATAGCATTAGAATGATGTGCAAAGGTCAGGGCCTTTCATTTCCCAATGATGATTTAAAGGGAGAATCGAACACTGGCAGGTAATAATATTTAAGTGTACTGATTGAAACATCATGAAAAATGGTTCAGGACTGATCAAATAGTGACGAATAGAGATTCAACTGATTCAAATTGCAAAAAAGTGAAAAACTATCAATATTACTTACAACATCAGTTGTTTATTTTTGTGTGTGTGACTCGTTACATAAACAATAATATCTAATATACGACATGTAAGTGCATGAAAAATATCTCTATATATTAATATATCAAAATTACGTACACTTATGAAACTAATTTGTTCGATTTACATTAAATGTCTAGCTTACTAACAAGCTTGGACTAGAAAACTTTCAGACAAACTAAATTTCTGTCGCACTAGTTTTCCCATCAAATTTGTTTCTTGTTATATCCAATTTTTGTTAAATGATGATCATATTTGGAAAACAAGTGGTGCATATCAATTGAATGCCAGAAAGTTCAGTTGTTTGATTATGTCAGTGACACCTTGTGGTAGATTGGATTCGTCTCAGCAATATTCCTGTTCAAACAGGCAGGATACATACCATATTTGTTTTTCCCGCCAATCTCTTCCACAGAAATTAGGTTGAATGGGTAGTTCTGCCCAGGTAAAAGAGCAACAGGCCCAATTGTGCATTCCAGGGCTATGGCCACTTATGCTGCGGCAAGGGCCCAATGTCTTGGTGGGTGAAGAAAATTGTAAAGCACAGTGAAGGCTTCTTGAGTCAATCCGATCAACAAAAGGAACTATGGCAGATGCTTACGATCCATCAATTGACACCATGGTGACACATGGGGTAGAACAGCGGCTTGTTACAAGAGGTATTGAGGCTTGCTCATGCCATTACTCCACTTGACGAGACTAAGAATGAATAAGAACACTACAAAGTGATACCTCTGCTTCTTGGTGAGCTGTCTTTGCATTGCTGAGCTCATGACAAAAATGGTGATTTTGTGCTAGAGTGAGGGGTGAAATAGATGATCCCATCATAGTTTTTTGCCAGGATTTATTGAAATATAAGGAATATTTGCAGTAATAATCATGGAAAGTTTTAGCCTTTCCCAATCGCTCCCAAATTAACAATTTAGAATTTGACATCTGGACATATAGAAAGAAAAAACTATTATTAGGGCAGCCTGCTCAGACTATTTAGCAAACCTAATGTCTACATTGAAACCTAGCTTTCTTTACCCTTATTTTGCATAGTTTACTTAGAATATTGACTGATCATTATTAATTTGTATGCAATATTTGTGAGAGGTTGTAAAAATGGTCCAATCTATGATATGAGGCTACGATGAGTGTTGCAGTCCTGTTTTTGTGCTGCCCGTTTACATGTGACCACATAAACCACTTGACTTCTCATTTGCATTACCGGACATGAAATAATGCAGCACTGATTGCAGTGTCATTAGCAATGCGGAAAATAAAATCACAATCCCTATCGAGAAGGCAACGTAAGAATATCTACTCGTCTCTTTCAACAGGCGACTCATGACCAATTGACCCACTGCTGTGGAAATGAAACCAAGTACTGTGCAAACAATGGCATAGTCTTGAATTAGTATGCCGTAGACAGCATATGTTGTGGTGGCAGTAAAGCTTGTGAAGAGAATCATGCAAGCAGAGGTGGCGGAGGCTACAGCAGGGTGGACTCCCATTGCTAACATCAGTGGCCCTTGGACTATGCCTCCACCAATTCCGAACCTGTTGACAGCCACAAAATATTGGTAAGCACAAAATCTGATACCATTGCAGCAGGCGAGATCAGTATTTAACACCAATTCAGTTTGCAACAGTACCTACATCCCAGCACAACAACCAGCAACAGAACTCAGCAAAAAATAAACCAAAGTTGACTTTTCGTCCCATTGAACATCCTCCTTCAAGTACCTATACCCAGCGTCCATTTTCAGCCGAGTATATTGTATCAATCTCTTATGTGCCACCACTGATATCATGCTGATGAAAAGTAGGAGTAGCAACTGCACTGTCCAGAATGTGACAGATCCGCAGGATATTCCGATGGGACTGGGATAGCTTCCCCCTCCTTTGAGGATATTTACTGCCACTACGATTAGGAACATGATAATGATGAGAGCAACATTGCCTGTGTTGACGTGCCGTTCTTGGTCAATGATTCTTTGGAGCAGTGCTGGATTCCCAATTGCCGGTGTTTGCGAATCGATTTCGGTGATATCATGGTCCGTGATTGAATCGTAGAAAGAAGTGGGGCCGCAGACATCCAACTGAATCGGCTGTAGACTATGACTGGAGTTGTTCCCATCTGTGTTGGAATTATCCAAATGCATGTTTGAATTGAGCAGTCGATGATTAGATTCGTTGAGTTTCTCATTCACTTCCAACGACTCTGACATATACATGTTCATCGCCTTCTTGAAAGTGCTGTAGGCTGTAAAAGTCAACAAGATGACCAGCATGACGGAAACTACTTTTTCCGGTAGGACCTTGTTCAGATTGGCACCCACGAGCACTCCAAATAGAGTGGGCGGTTGCATTACCAGTACTAGATCCCAATCAATGAGTGGTCTGAGAGGAAGACGAGGAACATGGTGAGTTATCATTTCCATGACTTGAAGGGGATGAGGTCAACGGAGGAATGATATAAATCAAAAGCTGATTCAACACCATTTCTCAAAATAACTGTTTCTCACCGATCTGCGCCAGGATGCCTCTTCTTGACATTGATGACCATATTTGCAATCGCTCCCCCAAACACCGTAACATTACTTAATGGAATGGCATGCTTGGGCAAAAATCCCATCACCAGTATATAAATAGGCACAAGCATGCCTCCTCCTCCTATTCCTCCACCAGAAGCTAAAATTAGACCAAACGAGGCAAGTGTGAATCCTAGAATGTCCGAGGGTTGAAGTGGAAATAGAGGGGAGTGGCCAGACAACGTGTTGAGTTTGTTCGTTACCGAGCTGTCGCTTGCTTGCGTAAGTAAACTGCGATGGTAGGCGGTGTTGATCCCAAAGCGAGAAGATAAAGTGTAAATAAGAACGAGTGAGCATGCAATAGCAGACACTACTTTCATCGTGGATGTGAACGAAGCTTTCTTCGTTGATGACAAGTCGGCCAGTGTGCTTCTCTCGCTATATAATTCTGCATCGAAACGGTCGTGCCAGCGAGATAATGTTGCAGCCCTAGCGTCGGACACTGGTGAATCGTTGTTATCTATACCCGTCATAATTCAATGTGAGCACGACGTCAAACCACAAGCAATGTGTGTGCCTCAGCGCCCGGTTGTTCCATAGTACTCGTTATTTTTTGCCTCTGGCCAAGGCATTTCGGGCTCCTTTTCATCGCTCTAGTTGTTACGCTCGAGATCTGCTCGAGACCCATCGAGAAGTTCCATACTTTCAGGACGCGGAGTGCAAAGATTTCATCGGATCCTATTGGGATCTACCTTTGCATGCCCTCCATCGGCTGAAAGGGCGAGAGACTTCCCGTGTTGAAGGGGCCGTGGAATCATTCCACCCTAGAAACGGTATGGTAACTGCTGTCTTCATTATAGCCTCGTCGTGATTCTCATTTTTGACTCGCACAAATAATAATTACCAGCAGCCGCTGCAAGATTTTTTGTAGCTAGCGAAACAGAATGCGATTTGTAGAGACAGAGGAAGACGTACTTTTGAAATAAAGTGCTTGTAGTAGTGTGCCACTTTTCCACGCATAATTAGTATGTACTAAGGTATAGTACCATAGTTGCAAATGGGCGAGGCGCCTCGCCAGCGCGCAGCTCTCAGCGCCCATTTTAAAAGTATGTACCCATTTTTAGTTTGCGAAATCATTCTTGTTAGACGTAGACACTCTTTTGTGACACGATAACATTCCCTTCAAGTTTACAGAACCATTGTTGTAAGATTAAAATGATAATTTGTGACTAATGTTCCCTTCAAGTTTACAGAAACATTCTAGAAAATATTGTCATACGTTATACAAAAAGATATAATTTTAAAGGTAAATGATAACTTAGAACTTCATAGCTACCCATGTAAGTCCAAGCGAAAAGGGAATTTTTACAGGTAAGTTAAGATCATCTTATAGTTCTGTACCTGTTTTGGCAAAAAGCAAAAAAACTGTCTCACTGAAGAAGAAGGAGAAGGAGAAGAAGGAGAAGGAGAAGAAGAAGGAGAAAACGGCTCAGTTTCCAACACAACTAAGATTTTAAAAAAAATCTTGATTACCAGCAGCCGTTGCAAGATTTTTTGCAGTGAAACAGATTGCGATTTGTAGAGACACAGGAAGACGTACATTAAAATAAAGTGGCTTGTAGTACGAGTGTATGCCAAAATGGGCGGGAGCACCTCGCGCACATCGCGCGCGCCGCGCTCCCGCGCCCTTTTAGTTTGTGAAATCATTTTCTTGTTAGGCTGTTTGCAGCCCTGGGGTCTATTTTTCGGGGTCTATATTTGAGATGGGTTATGATCCCATTTTTCTGAGAATAAAAATAGACCCTCGTGATGGCCGTGCAGCCCTAAGATCTAAATTTTTTGATCGCAGGGTCTATTTCACGGAGACCATTTCCGAATAAATTAAAATGAGACGTAAACACTGGGAACCGAACGCATGAACTTTGGTTTTTCAGATTTACGATTAACCAACTGAGCCAGCAGACCAAAGTTTCCACGAAATCGGAGAAGGGCTGGTGAAGCTATTCGTGGAAATCAACGGGAGGAACTCATACAATTAAAAATATAGACCCCATAAAAATATAGACCCGGTCGACCTTCGAAAAATTGAAATATAGACCCGGGTCTATATTCGGTAAAATATAGACCCCGGTCGATAAAAAAGTCGGGGGTCTATTTTTTATAGACCCGGAGCGTATAGACCCCAGGGCTGCACGCGATTTTTCGCCGATCGGGGGTCTATATAGGGGATCATAACCCAATACAAAAATAGACCCCAGGGCTGCAGAGGGTCTTACACACTCTTTTGTGACACGATAACATTCCCTTCAAGTTTTAAAGAACCCTTGTTTAAAATTTTTCGTCTCTACGACTTAAAATGATTTGTGACTAATGTTCCCTTAAAGTTTACAGAAACATTGTTGAAAATAATGTCAGACGTTACACACAAAGATATATTTTTAAAGGTAGGAATATATTAAAACACTAAGACTACCCATGTAAGTCCAAGCGAAACATGAATTGTTTACAGGTAAGTTCACATCACCTTTTTGGTCAGTACCTGTTTTGGCAAAAAGCAAAAAAACTGTCTCACTGAAGAAGGAGAAGGAGAAGAAGGAGAAGAAAGAGAACAAGGAGAAGAAGAAGAAGGAGAAAACGGCTCAGTTTCCAACATTACCAGCAGCCGCTGCAAGATTTTTTGCAGCGAAACAGATTGCGATTTGTAGAGACAGAGGAAGATGTACATTAAAATAAAGTGGCTTGTAGTACGAGTGTATGCCAAAATGGGCGGGGCGCCTCGCGCAGCTTCCAGCGCCCCTCCAGCCTTCTAGTTTGTGAAATCATTTTCTTGTTACACACTCTTTTGTGACACGATAACATTCCCTTCAAGTTTTAAAGAACCCTTGTTTAAAATTTTTCGTCTCTACGTCTTAAAATGATTTGTGACTAATGTTCCCTTAAAGTTTACAGAAACATTGTTGAAAATAATGTCAGACGTTACACACAAAGATATAATTTTAAAGGTAGGCATATATTAAAACACTCAGACTACCCATGTAAGTCCAAGCGAAAAATGAATTATTTACAGGTAAGTTAAGATCAACTTATAGTTCTGTACCTGTTTTGGCAAAAAGCAAAAAAACTGTCTCACTGAAGAAGGAGAAAGAGAAGAAGGAGAAGAAGGAGAAGAAGGAGAAGAAGGAGAAGAAGGAGAAGAAGGAGAAGAAGGAGAAGAAGGAGAAGAAGGAGAAGAAGGAGAAGAAGGAGAAGAAGGAGAAGAAGAAGAAGAAGAAGAAGAAGAAGAAGGAGAAAACGGCTCAGTTTCCAACACAACTAAGATTTTAAAAAAAATCTTGATAATAATTGACGCTGATTGTTGCTAAGGTGTATGGTATGGTATCGTACTTTTACCATACCGTACAATGATAAGATCATCCGTCGTTGGCTCGTTTCTGGTACAATACATATGGACGATACCTAGTATTGTACCATATGACCTCCGTCAGCCGATAAGTCGGCCAGGATCTTTACTAGTAAATTTAATTTTCACATTTTTGCTGACGTGTATCACAGAACGATTGTACATCTGTTAAGTAATATTTAAGCCATAGCATTATTTCCGGAAAAAAATGCGTTTTCTTAAGATGTCGAGCAATCATTTTCAATATTATTTATTGGCGGACAGCCAATGACGTTGAGGGAAACTAACAATTAAATTCAACTTAAACTATAAAAAGCTCGAATAATCTGTAAAGAAGATATTATCATTAGAAAGCTACTTTATAATTAACCTCAAATAGTGGGTCCCCATTTTTAATCGAAAGCTGTACAAGAACAGCAACTGCGCGGAAAACATAACCATGTTAAGTTGGATCATGTCGATAGACTTGATCCAGAATTTGAAAACTCTTGAGACGAGCATTCACAGTCTCATGCCGCCCCTGTACCCTCTTCTGCATAGCATTTGCCTCCTCCGACGAACGACTCAACACCGCAGAAGGCACTTTTGTCACGTAAGGACTCTCCCCAACGCACCCATCGTCAGCCTCAACTCTCTCTCAAGATTAAGCTCCTTCATAAGCCCGTCATGAAAAATGTTTATATCGGGCCAATCCTTGCATGGATATGGCCCGTTCAACCACTTAATTTCCCCAGTTAAGATTCCCAATGCCACCTCGTAGCATAACGCCGACTTGCCTTTGAATTTGTATGAGGCAAAAGCAGGACCCTCTTGCTGGATCCTGCAGTCAGTGCAGTCAACACTCAGATGAGTGTCATGCCTCTTATTTTTGAACCTGTCTTCAAAAGTAATCTGGAAAAGAGGAGTTAGAAGCATGATTTTAATGTTAAAAGAACAAAACATGAACTTACTACCGCACTTTCGAGGTCCGAGAGTGCATAGATGACTGGCCATGTGTGCTTGCGCCATGTCTTCGGTCAACAGCACCTTTTTGATGCCGCTGCAGAGCATCCTTCCTCTGTCCGTGGGTAGCACTTCAAGAAGTACATTGCCCACAACAAGTGGCTGATCTCTGCGCCATCAGGCAACAGATCAAGCTCTGTGAGCAGTGTCCATGCAGAAATTGCAACGACAACACCTGCTCCAAAATACTGCCTGAAGCGCCGATCCTCCGTGACATCGGCAGCCATTTTCTGCCCAGTACGGCGCTGAACATCCTTGGCAACCAGGTAGAAGTCTTCCATGGTTTATTTTCGAGAAATAGGCTATTTTCGAGAAATAAGCTATATTATAGGCTATATTATAGGCTATATTAATGGCTTATATAAAAATTATTGAAAATTTCACTTCTGCACGAATCGCACACCTCCTAACAAGACACATCATTTTCTGCGATGATGGCCAACAAGGTGGAAAAGGAGAACACCTCTCACATTTTTACCATGGCACCTTCACGCACAAAAAAGTGGAGTGCCGAGTTGAAGGCAGGCTTCCGTAAACGCATACAAGACAAACAAATCAACCCGGAATGCACCGATCCACAGTACATCGAAAAAATCAGGTTGCGCTACTACCCCGACCGACCAAAAGAAACATTCCAAAACAACTACAAGACTTCGGTTGCGGAGTGGCGCACGGGGAAAGTAATTGAAGAGTACAACAAGGGTAAGTGATCAATAAGTACCGTTCTGTTGATCGTGAACAACAGAAATCACTCACCTTCTCTTTTAGTTCACGACCAGCAGGCAGAGGAGTCATCCTGTCAGAGTTCTGAAGACAGTGACTTCGCCGACGAAGCCTCTGAGTCTGTGGAGTCATTATCTTATTTCGAAGAAGCAGATAGAACAGAAATCCAAGACCTTGAACAAGACATTGCTGCCCACAAGATGGCCCCCAAAAAAGGCACTCGCTCAACCACCAGGACTAGCAAAAGCCCCCAAAAAGACACTTCTGTGGATGTGGTGGCCACACTTTTGGACACCACATCCATTGCTTCTGACCCCAACTTCTCCTGCACATACAGGTTCCCCTTTAGCAGTAACAAAGCTAAGGATGGAGTCAAGGATATTGTGTTTTTGGAGTTTCAATCTGTTAACCTCCCCACAAACTACCTCAGGATTGCAAAGGTCTTGCCAGGAGGGATGAAGTTTGCTCTCTGCATGGCTGCCCCGAAGTGGTTTTTTGAGGAGGGCTACCTTCGCACATTGTTGGGGGCTGAGTGGAATGAAAACCACGCACGTGTACAATCATGTGACGAAATGGTTGTCCAGCCCATTCGCATGCTTGCATCTGGTTTGGAGCGTTTTGTGGTGGGGGAATCTCAAATCATCAACCTCCCCTTCAAGTGCATTGAGGGTGATGTAGCTCCCCATTGGGGAATTTGGCGCACTCCAGGGGTTGAAGACATCACCATGACCGATCCAGCTACTGGGGTTGCTACAGTACACATACAGTTCCAGCGCACGATGATCTTCCGCCTCACCAGTGTGCACAATAATGCAGAAAGACTTGGTGCACAACAGGCGACTGTCTATGGCTTTGCCCATGGAGAAACCCCCTAGAACTATTTTTATATGTCTTTAAAATCACTTGGTCCTTATGTATTTGGAATTGTTTTGGTAAAGCCATAGTTTTGGTTAAGATGTAAAGAATGATTTTGTCTTTTCAAAATTGTATTTAGAACTGGTATGATTATGGTACTTACAATATATTGCTATATTGCAGTATAAGATATTTCCCTCAACTTCAATGGAGTTGAGGGAAAAGAGCCTCTGTCATGGCAACTAAATTTAAAATGGCATATTAATGAAGAATATGGTAGTTGAACTGTGTACTCGTAGGTACCTTTGACCTCCACAAAAGAAGTGGTACCTACCTCATGTAGTATTAGGATGGGCAAGGGTGGGAAAGCCGACGAAGCAATAAACGTTAAAACTTTTATAGGTATGGTACCCATGAGATGTGCCGCAGTTGCACTGATTGTTCTGTAATTATCAATTAGCCCAACATGTTCCTAAAAACAATTAACTGATTCCGTTCAACAGCTTTCTTTTGGAAAAGTAAGCCATTTTCCAAGAGTAAGCCATTTTGAGCGAAAACGGCTTACTCTTGAGAAAGTGGCTTACTTTTGAAAATAAGCCGTTTTCTGAAGAGTAAGCCAGTTCACGCTTAAACGGCTTACTCTTCAGTGAACGGCATACTTTCAAGCTTTCTCGTTAAAACGTTATTGATTCCCATGTGATTAGGTTTAATCGTATCAGAAAGACTTACTTTCAAGACTAAGCCATTTTTCTAAAGTGAGCCGTTTTGGATCTAAACGGCTCACTCTCGGAAAATGGCTCACTTTAAAGATTAAGCCATTTTCCAAAAGTAAGCCGTTCGGCTTAAACACAAAAAAGCTTAGATTGGGAATCGGTTCTTTCTGAGACTCCTTCCATTCCCGCATGCCAAGGAAAGAACCTCAACTTCTAACCAACTAACTCGGTACGTAGGTACGAGACATTTGTATGCCGGATGATACCATACCATTTGGTACAGCATACGGGAATTCCGAAAATATAAGACTTTAATTTCCTCACAGCCCACAACTCCGCTTAGTTTTGGTCTTAGAGAGATAAAATGATGAAATCTAAGCCAAAATGCTTTGAAGGGCAAACGAGTTTGATAAAAAAGCTTATTTCCCTCAACTCCAATGACAATGGCGCCGATCCGCCTCGTAGCAGCGTAAACAAAGCAGCTGCATGCTCGCCAATGCCTTCCCCCCCACTGACACGCAAACTTCCTGTCCAGTTGTCCTTTAAAGGCACAAAACAACTGTAATTAAAGCTATTGCGTAGATTGGCAATTTAGAAACTGTAAGTGAATTTAATTTTATTCTACCGCGCACAAAAAATGAAGTACAATCGTTGCCTTCTCTCATTTATCACCAATCAAATTCGACAAATAATGGCATGCACTAGCATGAGCTGGATGAAATTTATATTCATCTGGTCTACGAAGAGACAATTCAACAACCAAATTTACTGGTTCAACTCAAAACTAAAACTCTCTTCTCCTTTGAGTCGAACCTGTTACCATGGGGGCAAAACTAAAAATCCATCCACCATTCAATGTTCTTGCAATGTTTTATGAGGAGGACAGAGTTTGGACTGGGAAACTGAGCAATTCACTACAATGATAAGATAAAAGTTTGATGGTTGAGAGGAGCAAATGATTGTTAAAGACAAAACTGACAACCTAAGTCAAAAACTTACCAAAAGAATTCCTTTCAACTGACCGACAATCAACAACAAGGGCATTATACAACTACCACAAGACAATGAGAGAGTGATTGAGGGGGCGATCCAGTTCAGCTTACGGAACACAAGATCACCGAGACATTTTTAAAGATGGAGTTAACAGTCCAGTATAAGAAGACGAACTGGAAATGGATGGAGAGAAATACAATTTGAGTTCATGTCGCGGAGGAACATAAAATGGCAGAATTGCCATCACATCAACAAAGACAGACACTGAAATATAATTGACACAACATCAAACAATACAATAATGTGATACACAACAATAAAGATGGTATCTAAAATGGGAGGAAATCGAATCAATCAGCTACGGTTCAGTGGAAGTCGTGATAAAAGGAAACTTACAAAACAATTTCGACGGGATGGCTTCAATCATTTCTTCAATGCAGTGGATTCAGAAGGACTGGACAATGTAGGTGAAGATTGAAATTGAAGAATGAGTTTAAGTAGTGAAGCACGAGGAATGGCGTTAATATAAATAATGTGTTTGCAATTAAGAACACATCCCTTTTTCACAATCAAACCCCCAGCCTCGATTCAATAAACACAGGGTCATATCTGTCCACATGCTCACGAGATAAAGACACTCGCCTGTATTCATTCAAAAAGAATCAGGAGCCAAAAATAAAAAGGACAAGTCCTTGTTGAACAATTCCAAACAAAGAGAACTTACCTGGTGTGCACGTCACACAGCGAGACCTTCGATCAGATATGTTGATGGACTCTGTTCATTTGCCCTTCTTGGAACTCGATGCCGAGAGCAGGGCAAATGGTTGTCGACGAGCTTGCCAAAGGATTGGTGAAGAGGGGGCATCGCCGCGATGGGTGCTGTGAGTGAAATTGGGAGAGGCGTCTCGGGAAATGGCAAAAATCATGGTGATGTGCAAAAATGAGACTGCAGCACTCTCATGATGAATTCTGCTCTGATTCTGCTTAGAAACAAGGAAACACAATTACTTTTTTGTCGTCTAGTCTAGATTTTCCTGCTTGGAATTGAAAAGAATTAAGAAGCTTTTACTCTGATCGTCATGAAACATCAGAAAGTTGCACAGTAGATTAACTAGGTGAGATCCTGGCGGACTTATCGGCTGACGGAGAAAGTACATCATCTCACATGATGCGTCCAGTGCAACAGTTGTCAGAATTTTAAGCCACAAATTTTAGGATGACATTAAATACAATGCAAGATGTTTTAGAGGTCGTCCAAAGGCAGAAAAATACCATCATACTTTTGTACCCTAGCCTTGGTCAAGATTTTTTACACACACTGCTCAGTGTAATTTTGAAATGAAAAGAAAAAAACGTACAAGCGCCTCCCAATCTACTAAACAAGTGCCCAGATCTCAGGTACAGAAGCAATACCAATGGTGGGTAACAATATTTCACTTTGGATTGGTGTGATACCTTCGTGGAAGAGAAAGGATTAGCATACCATAGCAAATTTTCCATAGACTAGGAAACA
Source organism: Cyclotella cryptica (assembly GCA_013187285.1). Lineage (NCBI taxonomy): Eukaryota > Bacillariophyta > Thalassiosirophyceae > Thalassiosirales > Thalassiosiraceae > Cyclotella > Cyclotella cryptica. Next base: position 248,270 of record JABMIG010000187.1, read on the forward strand.
GTGAATGAAGACTGAACAGACTTTCTCGAGAACTGTTTAGATCATGTTTTCTATTTTGAGAAGATCAACGACTGTTGGAAGCAAAACGGTGATCTCGAAAGTTTCTGCAAACATTTTGTGTAATAACAAGCTTTCTTTTCTTGAAAAGGCATAATTATGCCTGAAAATTTAAGTTCATGCCCAAAAAGGCATACTCAAATATACTTGGGCATATATTTTTATGCCGGCATACTTCGGCATAATTATGCCCAAAAGGTATCAAAAGGAATAAACAGGCATAAACATTCTACAGTACTTGTGTTCACAGAAATTAGGTGAAGAATTTCTCAAAAAGTTCAAGTATGCCTGAAAAGGCATAACTATGCCTAAATGACATAATTATGTCCATACAAGGCATAATTGGGAATACTTTTCTTTAAGCCAGCATAATTAGGCATAATTCTGCCTTTTTATGCCTGAAAAGGCATGGAAAGGCATAATTTCCCTTGAAATGTTGACTTTACTTTTGTGCAATGTAGTAACATTGGCATCAATGTTTTTGGTCCTCACCATTTTGCATGCAACATCAATGACATCCTTGAAAGGTAACTATATCCATCTCACCAAAAGTGTACCATTAGTGTATCAACAGCATACCAGCATCAACATGACAACAGCATACCAACAGTGTGCCGCCATCTACTTGCCCCTTGTAATGTATAGAACTCTTCCAGCAGAAGTGCAGGACATGCTGTTTGTCAGTAAAACCACATGCCCAGAAAAGTGCCTCACAAGCACTCCAATTACCAACCACATACAAACAACATACCACACAGACAATGAATACCCATCACCTACTTGAAGATAATTTTCAGTTGTGCACTTTTTTGGCCGTGTATGATATGCACCATACATACACAACATATGACGTCCTTTTGACAGGATCAGGACCTCTGAAATGACAAAATGCTTAAACTGACAACATAATGTTGTTTTGCAAGACAAAGTCCCAGTGCTCTATATCGCTGCATCCATAATCTAAACTTAACTTTAGGTACTAAGCTTTAGCTTCTGAAGAAATCTCTCTAATGAGATACATTGTTTGTAGGTTGTAGAGATATGTCTGAACTGCACATAATGGTTCTGCCATTGGTGAGGTGCAAGTGGGTTGGTTGACAACATAGCAGTTTGCTTGATCAGTACTTGATGGGGAGGCATTTTAGTGAAGGATCTTAAGGTAATCATAGAATTTGGTTTTTGCAACACTTCATTAACATCAACATTCTTGATGCATTTTGTAAATTTGGTACCATATTGCTATTTCTCATGTAGTGCATCATCTCCATTCAAGATCTCCCTCAAGAAGACATATGTTTACCAGCTCCTTCTCAAGCAGCGTGATTACCCCTGTCCTCCATATCTGCAGAGACCTTTCATGTTTTTGAGAAAGGCCCACACTCCTCACATGTAGCTTGGAGATCTCTGGTGATCCACTGATGGCCTTGTAGTGTCCAAAAAGTATGCCAGTCAGCAAGGATGATGTTCTTTTGCTGGTGAGTGTCAAAAACACATACAAATCCTCCACCCAAGTGTTCAGTTCTGCATCATCGGCGTTCTCATACTAACCTATCTCATACTAACCTAGTCTGTGTCACCCCCTTGAGTAGTTTGATGATGGCTTCGTCTCATTGAAGGGACAAATATAGGGGCCTGATAATATTTATGCGTTGCTGCTGCAGTGTTGCTGAGAGAGCGAATTCAATCCAAAGTCTACCTGCACAAGCTGCTTCATGAGCGCCCACTTGGAAAGCACTACCCAAATGAGCATTACATGCCCATAGAATATCAGACTGCATGTGCAGAACTTGTTTTCCCCCTTTGGTACAGTTTTTGTGCCATTCAGTTAAACTGCATATAGGTCTCCCTTTTGCAATTGGACAACATTGTTCATTTCTAAGCTACTATAGATTGTTGTCCTTGTATTTGATGATCATACTAATTTCCAACACCCTGCTTCACAAAGCCCAAAGGTTTGTGAAAAATTTGGTCCAATATGGTCACCTTCCTGAAAATGGTCAGTGAATTTATCAGATTTAAAGATATACATTGACGCCGAAGTACTATCCCTTTTGGAAAAAACATTTTTCTATATATACTAATATTCGACACAATTTTATTATCTTGGGGGTGAAACAAAACCACTGCGGAGTGCTGCAGTGTGGAAAAAACCTTGAAATACATGAACATGTTGCTCTCACACACCAATTTCGTCAATGATGGACATATGTGCTAAGTAATCACCATAAACATGTGAAAAAACAGATGTTATGTACATAACAATAATGATCACAAATTCACACAAAAACCACCCACATACCTCTTCTAAACATGTTATATACATAACAATGTCACAAACATATCCTTGAAATATCAACAGGTTTAGAGAGACATAATCACAGGTTTTGAGATGCATAACAACTTTATTGCTTTCAACATACTCCAAAAATATCTACCACTTACCACTGCCTATTCCCTGGAAATCATGAGTCTTCCAATACCAATGATACGGGCATGATCTTGTCCATGAGATATATATGTGCAAAAATAATAACAATAAACATGTGAAAAACTGATGTTATGTACATAAAAATATTGACTACACACACGCTCAATATCAACCACACACCTGGGATATTGTTATATACATAACAATGTCATGAACATACCCCAGGAAAGATTGACAGGTTTAGATGGGCATAACACCTACATTGATTCATCATTCTCCAAAAATATCGACCACTTACCTCTGCTCTAAAACACCATAATAATGACTGAAAACACGTGAAAATAAATGTTGTTATATACATAAAAATATGGACACATAACAAAAATAATGTCACAGACATAAGTGCAAAAAAATCACCGCTTACCTGTGAAACAACTCCTGTTATTTACATATTATGTCGTGCACGGAGGTGTGCCACCGCATTTTTTTTCGAGCCGAGAATTTTTTTATTTTATTCTCGCGAGAACAGCCATTTTTCACCAAACGACGTCCTTATCGGCTCGGACGGCACCAATTCTTCCCCGATCGCCGATCCAACTAGCACAATCCGCCATCCTTTATACCATCCACAATCCCCCCGCTCCGTTTGGGCAGTGGCGCCCTATTTCTCCCGCCAGAGCACCAACAACACCCTCCATTTTCGTCGATTTTTGGTCGATGTCATCTTGAGATGATGGAGATGAGTCCCCAAGGCTTGGTGCTTCAGACTTACAATTCAGTTTGTCTGACAGCTGAACTGAGGAACAGCAAACGAGGAGGGAGTCACGTTCAGCTGTCACGACACAGCAACTTTGTCCAACGTATCATTCCAAGATGCAGCTCTATCGAACCCAAGCACTAAGGCATAAGCCGTCAACACAACATCAGCAGCAACCAACAAAGAACTCCGCAACAAGATGCACTGCCTCATTCTGCCACCTGCATCAAGTTCTCCATATCCAAAAAACAAGATGGCTCCATCGAATGGGCCATCTGCAACAAACATGCCATCCCCAAGGAACGCATCGCCTGGAACAATTGTAATAAATCTCACAATTGCTCTATGCCAACATATGACTTGCCTCCAAAGAAGTGAAACACAACAATAAACCAGAACATATTTTTTATTTGAGGCAAACAAGAGCCAGCTCATATCTCATAAATTTGATTTGAATTGGGACATTTCAACTGTAAAATGGTGGTTTTGAAAGTGATGATTGAGTTGTTAAAGAAGTGAAATACATGAGGCTCCCTTGTTTTGTGAGTATTAATATATTTGCTTTACTACTGGAGAAACAATAGAGTTTATAAGAAATGTGGTAACCTGTTCAAGTGTCAGATTTGGTCTCACTCCTGCTTAATGTTTAATTGAAATGTATTGAAATGATAACAGTTGGACACAATCTTAAGAAAATATATTGATAGAAATTATTAGCCATTTAGAGAAATTAATTAATATACAGTTCATAATGTGAGATGTATACCTCAGAGTAGCACTTCAAAACCACATAATAAAACTTTCCCACTTCGACTTCCCGATGAAGTGTCTTTACTCTCTTTTCATAAAGTGAGCCTCTTCAGGACCATCGTTTTTGTTTCCCCTGTCATCTGTGAAGGGAACGCTATATTACAAATGCAATCTGCCATAAAGCCAAACTAGACCAAATCATTGTTTGTTGTGCTCAAAATGGGAGCACCTGGACCCCCCTCTAAGAGCTTTTATTGTTCCTCCTTTGACATTGCAATAACACTAAAATGGGCCCACAGTAAGGCCCCTACGTCATAAACTGCATGACATACCATGGGGGCCACAAGATTCTGGCTGGTATTGTACAAATAACCAAAGAACACAATAGCTGCCCCGGCTAGCAAGGCGTAAACTGGAGTAACGGCATGTAGGAACCCGAAGACACCGCCCTGAAACTACCAACACAATTTCGTTTCCAAAGAGACGACTTAAACTAGTCTGGAATCCTCCGCGGAATAACCACTCCTTGCTAGCGTTAGGATTGCCAAGCCAAGGATAATGCTATAGATAATTTGAAGGTGTGAGGGACGATATCGCAAACATCTACGGCTAAAATTGAAGACACTGAATGCATCACTTACCCCTATCCTGCCCCTGCTCCAAAAAAAATTGGAAAAATACCTGGGGCCATTGCGGTATAAGCCGCCCTGTTCATTTGTCAATAAACCATGTTGGGCCACAAACAGAGGATCATCAGGCTCAGGAGAGTCTTTCTCATCCTCAGATGGCGCAGCACCAAGCCTTGGGGACTCATCTCCATCATCTCAAGATGACATCGACCAAAAATTGACGAAAATGGAGGGTGTTGTTGGTGCTCTGGCGGGAGAAATAGGGCGCCACTGCCCAAACGGAGCGGGGAGATTGTGGATGGTATAAAGGATGGCGGATTGTGCTAGTTGGATCGGCGATCGGGGAAGAATTGGTGCCGTCCGAGCCAATAAGGATGTCGTTTGGTGAAAAATGGCTGTTCTCGTGAGAATAAAATAAAAAAATTCTCGGCTCGAAAAAAAGAATGCGGTGGCACACCTCCGTGCACGACATAATAAAAGTATTGACCAAATACACCCACATACCACAACTTCCTGGAAAACCATGGACTTGGTGTGACCCGTGTCACGCTCCAGTACTTCGGGATAAGGAAAATTTCAAAATTAGTCCGTTTCTCCGACTTGGCCTTACTTGTTCGCGTTACCGAGTGACTTGGTTTCACTCCGTTTCACTTGGTGTCACTCGGTTTCACTTGGTGTCACTCGGTTTCACGTGGTGTCACTTGGACTCGGTGTCACGTCACTCGGTGTCACTCGTTTCACTTGTTGTCCCTCGGTTTCACTTGGTGTCACTCGGTTTCACTTGGTGTCCCTTGGTTTCACTTGGTTTCACTTGGTTTCACTTGGTGTCACACGTTTCGTCTAAATTTGACTTATTTAGATAGCCACTACACTGTTCTTATTTCAAGTCTTTTTACTGGTCTGACTCAAACCATCTTGTCCTTCAAAGTCAACTTTGACGTCATTTCATTGCCCCGTAAAGTCAACTTTGAATCGCTTTGACATTGGTGTCACTTTGGTTCACTTGGTGTCACTCGGTTTCACTTGGGTTCACTTGGTTTCACTTGGTGTCACTTGGACTCGGTATTACGTCACTCGGTTTCACTTGGTGTCACGCGGTGTCACTCGGTTTCACTTTGGCGTCACTCGGTTTCACTTGGTGTCACTCGGTTTCACTTGGTGTCACTCGGTTTCACCGAAGCCAGGTAGTCTTGGATTCTCAGAGTCTTCTCTGCGTGTCGGGCGGAGTATTTTTTCTCCGTTCGAGAAAAAGACCACTTGGTGTTACTTGGATACATTTTATTGCCAAAAAACAGGTTTTCCAGGAAGTTGCCGGTTTTCAAATCTTTTCATATACAAAACAATGTCACGAACATATCACAGGAAATATTGTCATGTTTTGTCATGCACAACATCTACTTTGCTGTCATCATACTCCAAAAGTATTGACCACTCACCGATTTAAACACCATAATAATATCTAGAAACATGTGGAAGCAACTGTTGTTATATACATAAAAATATAATATGGACCACTTACCTCTGTCTTCAAACATTGAAATAATCATTGTAATGGTGATGTTGAATTTTGTTATATACATAACAATGTTGTAACAGGCATAGACAGGCATAACGCCTATATTGCTTCATCATTCTCCAAAAAATATTGACCACCATAATAATCACTGAAAACACGTGAAAATAACTTTGTTATATACATAAAAATATCAACACAACAAATGTCACAGACATAAGTGCAAAAGAATCACCGCTTACCTGTGAAACAACTCCTGTTATTTACATAAAAGTATTGACGAAACACACCAACATACTTGTTTTCAAATCTTTTCATATACATAACAATGTCACGAACATATCACAGGAAATATTGTCATGTTTTGTCATGAACAACATCTATTTTGCTGTCATCATACTCCAAAAGTATCGACCACTCATGGATTTAAACACCATAATAATATCTAGAAACATGTGAAAACAACTGTTGTTATAAACTAAAAATATTGACACATAGCAAACACAAAAATATGGACCACATACCTCTGTCTTCAAACATTGAAATAATCATTGTAATGGCAATGTTGAATTTTGTTATATACATAACAATGTTGTCATGTGCTAAAGGGCAGAAGTACCAATTGGTTCTATTTTCAACAAGACACCTCTGTCTGCAAACAAAGATCAGAATTAGGCCATTCGCCTTCGACTGGGTTATATCCTGGGTTAAACACTTTTTTTGACCTCATGACCCATATTTATCTGTTTGACGTTATGCCTACGACTGGGTGGTTGACTCCGTTGGTTAAAATAATAACCCACTGTTGTAAATCAAAATCTCCTGGGGTTTTCATGTCGAATTTCCCCTGACCATTTCTACTGGGGTTTAATTTTTCAGCCACACATTTCTTCCCATTATCTTTTATCTGTCTCTTTGTCAGAACTCCACACTCTCTATCTCATCGATGCGTGGCACTTTGGCCCCATTGTTCTGATCTCATCACGTCAAGTCATCAACATCATGTCAAATGCAGACAATTCCGACTTCACCCCTACAGCTGATGTGAGCAAAAGAGCTCCTCCTCATCGGACCAAGAAACTCTCGTCAAGGTAGCTGAGAAGAAGCGTGCAGATGAAGCCAGCAAGAAGCGAAGCGCGGCAACAAAGGCAGCAAAGCCTGGGAAGAAAAGTTGTACTAAGAAGACAGGAAAGACTGCGAGCACGCGTTCCCGTTCTGCCTCTTTTGGCAGTGAAGAGCTGTTGGGGCCTTCATGAAAGTCTCAACTGATGCAAAGCACTCCACCGATAAGAAGGCCTAGAAATTCTGGGACGAGGTATACATCACATTTGAGAAATATGTTGTGAGTGCGAACAAAATATGAATGAATCTAATTCTGAATTCACTTCCATCGAACCTGGTCGTGGGGCTGAGTCTATACGGAATTGCTGGCAAAGAAAACTTCAACCAGCAGTCAATAAGTTTGCGGGGATCATTTATAGCAACCCCCCAATTCTGGAGAGGTAAAAGATGATGCCTTGATGGATCTCTATTATTCCAGGATGCGTGAAGAGTATGCATCAAGATCACATACATATGTGAAAGACTGCCCCAAGTCATTCAACAAACACATGAAAGTGCATCACTGCCTCAGTCAGCATCCCAAGCTTGAAGTAGAGTTTCCACCCGATGGCTCAAAACCTCCGCCCAAACATCCACATTCGATCAGGAAAGGCAACGTCCCTGAAGATCTTGCGGAAGCTGTAGTGGACCTAGACGAATCGAAGACATTCCTGAAGCTGCTGTCAAGGAAGGAGCGTCCTACTGGTAGGGAGAAATCAAAAAGAGTTGATGCCATCCATTTAATTGTTGACAAAGTATCAGAGAGAGCGCAGCCCATCCGTGACAACACAGCAACCCTACAGGATATGTGGCTGAAGATTGAAAGTGCTATCGAGATGACTTCCAAACATATGAAGACAAACGTCGAGAACCAGATTATGTCTCATGCTCCCTCTCCCATAAGGAAGGCGTACTTTGACAACCTATAAAGGTCCATTGCAGCTGATGCTGAAACACGTGCTGTCAAGGCAGACAATCAAAAGAAACAGTTAGAATTGGATCGAAGAGAGTTGGAATTGAAGGAAGAGTCACTGAAACTACGAGAGGCACTACAGCAAGCTGGAGTGGAGGCACCTGATAAGGAAATAGCACAAACATATTCCCCAGAGGTAGAGTTGCTCTCCTCCCCATGTTCCACTAACCGTGACACTAACATTCTTTCGAACCAGTCTAAATGGATGAAATTGTTAGGTACAGGTCTGGTTGTAGAGCAACATCACCTTTGTAATGCTGAGAATGGTGCTGAGTTTGCTTGCGTCCATAATCGTGATAGTACAGATTTCATGAATCAAGACAAGTTCAAGAGATTCATTTTACGTAAAACCAAGTGTTCTGAGCCGTACAAATGGGACTTGCTGGATGAAAATGGAAATATTATAGTAGAACACATCGTGGAAGATGGGGATCAGGGACCCAGTAAGGAGTGGGGTCCCTATGGATGGTACCGCCATCCATCGCAAGACAAAATTTCAAAGGGTTGTGAAGGAAAGACTGCAGATGTTGGCCCAGTGTTTCCTGTTTGATGTTCCAGTTTTATATATATTTTGGGGTCCATGGGTAAATCTCGTAGCAATCTATCACTGCAAACGAATTGTTAGCAAGATGCGAGATTCTGTTAGCTAAATGGTTAGCAAAAATTATTTCTTACTGATTAGCTAACAGCACTAACGGTCATCTGCGCGGAGTAGGTGATTCTTTCTCATTTTTACTTACATGTTAGCAGCAAGATCCTTGGAACAATTTATCTCTTGGGCGACCACTTACAATTTTACTAACACGAGCGCCTAAAGGTAGATTCTCTTTCTCATAAAATATGCCTTTAGATGCTATAATTGTGAACCACTCGATTTCATTAAATTCTACAATACAAATATGAAGCAGCCATAGAACAGGAGCCTGCCGCACATGTGGCATTAACAAAATATAAAGTGTGGCAAATGGACGATCTTCAGCAGGACAACTCAGGAATACAACATCTGTTGAGAGCTTGGCACAAGAAGAAAGACATCCAGTGTCCTTCTTGTAAGGTATCAATATTTTGTATTGACGGGACTCCATGTTTCTCTTCTGCCCGAGTTAAATATGAAATCGCCTTAGTCCATCACTCCCCTGTCCATTGTCGATGGAAATTGTGGAAAGGGACTCTTCTTTTGTTTGTCCCTATGAGGTCAGAGTTCACATACATTGGGAAGGCTACTAGATAGAGGATGCAAATGTGTTGAAGTCAATGCACAACAAAAAAGAGCTGTTCTCAAAAGAAATGTACAGAGAGAGTCAAAACGAAATGAAGCCACTGAGAAGACAACAGAAGATAGCCCTCATTATGAACACAACAATCAAAACAAGAACATAGCGCACAGGTCAACATCCATAGAAAGCGTGGCTAGCTTAATGCAATGCTAGTCATGATTATGCAGTTGGTTTTGATGATGTGAATCCTTTTGATCTGGCTTTAGATCAACATTGCAATCC
>JABMIG010000187.1:259751-309778 GCA_013187285.1 Cyclotella cryptica
ATAAGGGAGGCAGTGTGTCCCTATCCATTTATCTTTGTCAAAAACACAGCCTTCCTGGCACTATAATTTTTTTTAAGTTACAATCGAAACATTTTATAATACTCTTCTTCTCCCAGGCACAAAACCAAACCCCTTGGTAATCTTCCCAAGCTTCAAAGTCCCACAACACCAGTCAATATTCTCTTTGTTACGAAGTGCATCACTTTCATGGATGAGCACCATCAATGATGTGATACTCAACTTGGACCTGTTCTCTGATGACTTGTATGGTGAAAAATACTCACGTGACCCAAAGTAATCAAAAAAATTTCAGTTCCAGATTAATCAACATTGGAATACCCATTTGGGTGACAAACTCAGGTTCAAGTAAATGTTGAGATTTTTGGAAGAACATTGACATCATATCCACATTGAACCACATCAACTTCTGAATTTCAAGAAAGGACACCCTTGTGATTCAGCCTCTAATGTGATCATCTTTTGCTTCAATCCAAAGTAATTGAAGTGGTTGATATAAGTGAGAAGGTTCACAGCATTTCCAAAAGCACAGTTTGACGTTTCTCGCGTGACTTGAATTGGGAGCAAGAGTGGAGGAAGCAAAACCACTGGTGGAGAAGTCATCATTGTGAGGAGCATATTTACCTGGTCTGGGTTTAAAAAATAGAAGGCCCCATCCCGCCTGTTTCCTTCCTAGAGTCATTTCCCCATTCTTGCCTGTAGATGGTCTCCTGGAGTACCCCACCTTTATTCTTGGCTGTTTTACCCGACTCTCTGAGTTTCTGGGATTTCTTTGATCCACCTGACTCACCTGGTTCCCCTGGTTACGATCTGGATCGATTCGATCTACCAGTCCACGGTACCTGCTCCACCTGGATCCTGGTTGATCTGGATAATTCGATCTACCTGTCCTCCGGGTTCCAGCACGGTTGCACCCCCGGATCAATTTGATCCACCATGTCCACCTGGATTCTAGCAAAGGTAGATAAATGGAAGTCTACCTCTTGATCCACCTGCTCCCGAAACCTCCTCTCAGTTGCCCACCATAGGAATGATCATTCGGCTCATTGAACTGATCTGATTCAAGATCTGATACATCAGAGTCATCAAAAGACCTTTACGTTTCGTGACAAGAGGCATCAAAGGAGAGGCATCCAAAAAGACCCCCCCTTCGTTTCAGGGACAAGAAACCAAGCAGAGTTTTGTCCCCTTCGACCCATGGCTTCACCACCCCTGAAGACTCTTTAAATAGTGATCTGATTCGAGAATCGTCCGATTCAAAACTCAGGTTCCATTCAAAAACCCCCATGTTTTACCTTTCAATGAAGGCAGAGGCAAATGGAGCTTCGTCATTTCTTTTCGATTGTCTTCAATGTAAAGGGATGGTATCATACACAAATGCAGTGCTGATGGCAATAAGTGTGCCAGCAAATCCAAATTAAAACAATTGTTGTCATTATCCTCAACTTTTGACTTTAATACATGCAAGATAGGGATGAAAAAGCAGAGTCAGCTGAAAAGATGATGGCATTTTCCCTTTCTTTCTTCCAATGAACTTGAAATGATGCCTGAGTTCTTTCTTCCACTTTAGTCAGGTAGTTTTTTTTGATACATTTATGCTCCAGTATCTCAAAAAAGGCTAAATCCGCCGCCCTCTATTAGATTGACTTCATCTTCACTGGCTACCCATTGAACAAGTTTGGCTTTTAGGTAAGGGAGAAAGTTTGCAAGTTGATAAGAATTCCTCATTTTCAAGAATTTAAAAACATTCTAGTAGTTTTCTTAAAATACTGATGAAGTAACACTCTGAGGTTATTACAAAATACACATTGAAGAGTCCTTGATTGTTTTTTTTTTTGTCGGCCATCCTTGGTGAAGATAATCACCACAGCCATTGCATTTTCGAATGCATAATTGATGTGCAATTTTAGGTATCCTCCTGTATTTGTGAGCATCATCACTTCCTTCATGGGCCCACCTGTAGATAGGCACAGAGAAGACCCAACTGATGGAAATATCATGAAGTCATTCGTGTCATCTTGAAGAATGCCAATTCAAGTGCTTGAAATCTTCCTCTCTCAAGAAAAAATGGATATCATTTGGCATTTGACATGGAAAGCCAAGGATCCCCCCAATCCACCTTTGTCAACATACACAGCTTTACTTGCAGCAGCCCTTCAACATGATCCAGCTTCTGACTTTAATCATCCTCCCCTTTTCTTCCATATCTTCTAAATGCAAAATTTTTCTCCTTAAATGACTGAAGGAAATAGAGCAAGGCAATCCACCTCCATTGAATAACTTTTTCCCATTTTTTCTTGAAGTGCCTTGATGGTCAAAATGTCGTGGGATCCCAGGTGGGGGCGGACTATCCTCATTGACAGATTGACCCGCATCAGTACCAAAAACATGTCAAACCAATGCTCTTCCATGTCCTTGTAATCTCAAGACACCTCTCCTTCACGTCATTTTTGATGGCTGAACAAGAATCAATGAAAAGTCATCACCATTTTATCAATTAAGGAGGAGTCTGGAATACACTCCACAATTGAGTTATCCATCTCCATGAATAACTGTAGAAAATAGATTAAGAGTATAAATCTGAAATCAGGTTGATTATGGTAATCTTCAGGTCCCCCATTATCATTCCTGTGGAAGAAAGTCTGAGCCTCTTGGCTAACCGATGTGTGATGGAGACAAGGGGAATGAAAAGCATGGCTTCATGGAAGAGTCTCATATCGTCCAGAGGAAGAAAAATATTGCACAGTTCTTGCCCACAGCATCCAGAAAATCTGAATTTTCCGACTTGACCTCTTGGAATATGACCATGGCTGAAGCAAAAAACAGATTCATTTGAACAGTTGCACTTTGGCCCATACGATGTTGATTTTTTGGCTCATCCATCCCCTCCAAACTTGAAAATATTATCCAATAAGCGTCAATGCATAAATCCCCACTCCATGACCTTCAAACATTTTGAAAGCAAGTTGTCCATTGAGAATATTTTTCGACCTGATCTTTTCAGATATAAGATTCAGCCAAGGTAAAGGGAGGGGAGAGAACGGTTGACAAGAAATTCTGTGAAATAGCTCCTTCAATGGCTTTCTGTAGATGCTGTCCACTGGTTCTGGACGGATCGCTCATCTGCTACCACACAGGAATTGAATAACATACAAATACTAAGAAAGAATGTGGTCAGAGGCTGATATGCGGGAAATCAATCATACGATTGTTGGTATGGAAGAGAATCGATCAGAAAATTCGGAAGCAAAAAGATGAATCCAGTCATAACATCATAAATACTGGATAAAGTTGACAGATCCAGATGATAACTGATGCAACAAAGTTGTGATTTATCTGTGATGCATGGTCCATGATACTGCAATCAAGGCATGCTTGTATTTGAGTTCATCAATTTGTTCCTTTTCAAGATTAAAAAGCTCAGAGATGAATTCTTGAAGGACTGGATGAATATTGATGTTTGGGAAGAAAATAACTGTTACACTCAAATTTGGGATAAGCATGAGAGCTCCAGATCGAACAAATCATTCCTCTCGATGAATGAAGATAAGCGGAGCAGTCAGACCAACGGAACCTCCGTCATGTTTACCTCGAGGTCTGAGTTTTGATATGTGTACAGCATCAGACAAAGACATTTCGCCAGAAAAGATTGAGGAGACAACTTCACACCAAACCTATCACATTGATTAATGACCGATTCGAGAAAAGTCTTCTTCCTTGTATAACTCCATCCCTATTGTAACCACGAACATTGAAAGAAATGGGTGAAGTATCAGATTCTTGCTCTTTATACAACCTGAAGTTGTCATCGGAAGGATACCAATTCCTTTGGGGTCCTTTTTGATTTTTTTCAACCATCTTAGCAGTCTTCTGCTTTGCATTGAGTTGAGTTGCAATTGATGTAAGTGTTTGCATTCATATGACAACCCATTTAACAACTTCCTGGGACAGGATACATCCTCAGCTAGACCCAACAGTGGTCGAAAACGTCAGAGGAGGTCGTGGAAGGGGCTTTTTCGTATTTTCTTTTTTTAGATCCCCTATTCTCAGAAGAATGCATAGGCTTCACCCGCCCCCCCCCACCTGCTTGAAATTGTTTGGACCATCTCACCCTAAGTAATTTGGTATCCACTGAAAGTCATGTGTCAGCCTGACAAGGGAATCAATTTTTGCAGGATGTTCAGTTTTCCCTTCAGTGACAAAAACATCAAAAGATCCTTCAATGACAATCCAATCACCATGGATGAAAACATATTTCATCATCTCATCCTTCATCAAGAAACTTTCTTCAAAACCAACCTCAGAAAAAACAAGAACAGAATAAATGTGTTCTTTGCATAAACCACTCTGTGAGCGACCCCAACACAGGAGACATTATCAAATTCTTTGATGACGAATGTCCCAATTTTGAACTTGGGAGTTTTAGGAAGAGACTGAAGTCCATCCTTTTCATCCATTCTCTGGATCTGAGCAGAGCCTTCATCATCGTCCCATATTTCGATCCCACAAAACGAAGTTGAATGGTGTGATAACGTTGTCGATGCAGCCAGAGGAGCAGCGATAGGGGCCCCCCTAAGATCCTGTCTATCAAGTTTCTCATGTGTGTGTCTCCCTGAGATGAGTCCAGAGAGTTGCAGCTGCAGCTGAGGATTCCCACTACAGCATAGAATTTCGAGGTAACCCTGTTCATTAAGATGTGGGTGAAAAAGCACTAGATGGTTTGAACCAGGAAGAAAGCAAAGGGTGCTAGCAAATTATTGTAGAAGGAAGCAAAGTGATATGTTGAGTGGTGATGGAAGAACATCAGGAAAGGTTTTGAGAGACCTCATCCTTTGTGGGAGGGAATCCCCACATCTGGCTGGAGAAGAACGTTTGCCCCCAATGTACCACGCTTCTGACGATATAGAGCATCTGCAGCAATTGCATATGCCGGTTTGAAATGAGACTTCAGGGCCGATCCTGCTATCGTGTCATGTATTTGATAAAATGTCATGTGGCGAAAAGACAAAGAGGAAAGTTAAAAGAAAATAATAATTGCATTGTCTTCTTCTTAATCTTCTGTTTCAAATGGCTTTGCAGTTAATGAAACTGGGTACATTTCATTTTAAAAATATCCTCAGACCCTCACCCGCACCAAGAAGTTGCATGACTCATTCTTACATGCTGACAGCCAGTTCGTCCCATTTTAAATGCCCTTGTTCTTACATTTGTAATTACCTATGATTGTTTCCAAAAGAGTTTTTGTCTTGCCAAGTTTTAGTTATGGCTGGCAAAAAGGGACAGTAGCCTCTGACAAGTATCCCCGTAGGTATCAAAGGCTAAAAATAATGCATAACAGGTAGGAGAACTTGTAGAAGAAGTTCTTGTCATTTGTCATCCAGGGTTTCTTTCTTGGCCTTTGGCTTCATATAACTGGCAAAACACTGTCATACCGTCCAGAAAGGAGTCCCTATCATAAACCAGATCTCACGTTGTATCATATCTTGTACAGCATCAAAAAGCTTTCGATGCAGCATCAGCTCTGTGTGTGGCCCAGTTTTCAAAATATGGCAAGTAGTTGGCAAGTCGATGAACATTCGTTTCAGGGTACATTTCTTTAATTGCCTGCGGAATACGATTCCTTTGTATTAGGCAAACTTTCCTGAGAAGCAAAGGACAGCTGGATTGAATTAGACTCTGTCCCAGTTTGCAGAGCGCCGTGGTTGCCTCTTTATGAGTTTCCATAGTCAAGCCTTGATTGGTTGAAAGAATTTATCAGAGGTGCCCTCATTAGTGGGTGGCTCTTTCACATGTTCCAGAACCACTGTGATAGGATGAGAAATCGAACCCTCAGGGAAGACTGGAATTGTTGACAAAAATTTGTCTGCATTACCCTCATTGATGTGTGGCTTCGAACCCTCAGATAGGACTGGAGTGGTGGACAACGATTTGTTTGGAGAACCCTCTTTGGTGGATGATAGGGGCAAAGAGCCAATTTACCATAGGGATGATGGTGGATGCATCGTTTCTTTCCATCTGAATCATAGATACAATCCTTAGGGTCACCATCAGGGGATTCCAAATGATATTGGTACATTTCCCATTCTGTTTGACACATGTGATGAAAAACACTGCCACATCCATCAACACCACAAACATCTCTTGGTTGAACACCTCTCATTAAGCAACCCTTGGAACTTATGGACCATGAGCATGTTGGAGTGGGCTCCCTTCCTACAGGATCATCTCCTGCAGTTGATTTTAAAGCTTTTGTTTCCTTTCCCATCATCACATCCTCTGATTTGCCAGTCTCCCCAATTGTTTTATCAGCAATGGCAAGGTTTGATGAAGAAACAGAAGAAACCTCTGCAGAATTACAGAATGATATATCTTCCTGGTAACACTGATGATACTCCTCTGATCCCATGAGCACGTAATGCAACATGTAAGCCTTGTCCTGAGAATTCGTGAGGACATCCTCTTCCTCCACCTCCTCCACTTCTTTGTCATCAAGTTTAAACCATTGCCTTGTTGCAAAATTGCAAACATATCCAAAATAATGAGCCATGGTCTTTCCTTTCGTTTTTTTGGTTTCACCTCAGTTTTCCTGACCACCACCTTCACCCTCATGAAGAGTAGCGAATCTAAGCAAGTAGGTCTTGTCCTTGCAACTATTAGACTGCATCCTATTCATATCAAGAATCTGTTGTTTCAGAGGATATTGTAAATTGAATATGAGATGCCAAAATTCTTCATTCATGAGAAACAAGCAGGTTTTAACACACCACTGGAAAGTCAAATCGATCATGTAATTTAGTTGATGTGTACTCTCCATCAGTGTTTAAAACTTGGATGATTCGATAGATCCCAATCACAAGGATTGAAGGCAGGCTATCCACATCAACTGATTCCCATGTTTTGGCGGGAACCTCATGGATTTCATCTGGCTTCCAGCCTTCAAAGTCACGGGCATTCTTCTCTGACTCACAGAAGTATCTCTCTCTCAAAGCTTTGACAAGATCACCTCTGAAGCAAGGTATACATTCAATCAGATATTGAACAGCCAATGAATATAATAGAGAATTGCAAGAACTTACTTCATAAGATCAGATTGATCGATTGGAAGCAATGCTTCTGGTGGGTGTTTTTACTTTCGTGTGTTTTCCTCTTTTGTTTTTGGTTCGAGTGTCTCGCGTTGGTATGTCGTCAATTGAATATTGTACAAATTTTGAAATCCAATATATTCAAAATATTTGTGAAGAGAACCATCCACATGTCATTGACACATTTGTTCTCAAAACTTGAAAGTCCCAGAGCATTCAGCATCTTCTGCATCTGGGTCTTTAGAATAGCCCTTTTCCTCGTCATTGCCACTTTTAAGCTTGCAAGTACTTTCTGCAGAGACTCAAGACCTCTGAACATTTTCACATTGTCAGCTTCAAAATCATTTGATAAGACTGAAGGTATTTTATCCAAGTCTCCCTTTGATAGTTTATAGTCCATTAGCTTTTTCTGATTGGTACAACCCAAAAAACGATCTGCACCAGGGTATTGAGGTAACAGGTGTTTCCAAAATTGTGAAGCCCCATGCTGGTTTTAAGGAGACAGACAACACAGGAGCGGATGGAGGACTTGGTGGAATCTTTGAAACATCAGTTCCTAATGTGCCAGTGGAACTACCAACCTTGACATACCATAATTCTGCAATCATAAATCCTGCGTATAATTTGGATCGTCCATTTTGATAGGTTGAACCCTTTTCGCCATAGCAAGCATCCCATCATAGCTGGCGTGAACTCCTCGAGGATTTTTGCATCCAAACTTATTCCTATATAATGACCTTGATGTTCACTATGTAGAATGACACTAGCCAGAGAGTATGGCGTTTCTGGAGGAAACAGAAATGTTTGTGGTATGTCATTTAGGGTGTTGTATGTTGGGAATGTACCAGTAAATGTAACGACCCAAGGACAAATGAAATAAGAGGACCTGTTTTCTTTCCGTCTCATCCCATTCTCTGGACATGAATGAGATTCCTGAATCATTTGAGTATCCCCAACCAATACATCTCCATGAAACAGCTCTTTTTGGCATGGTACAGGACCTACTCCAAACTCATGATTAACTCTCTGTTGAATAGATTTATCAGAATGCATGAGGAAATGGATCCTTCGTTGCCTCGAGCAACTTGAACTTTCGATTTTGATTTGAATTGATAGTAATCATGGTAGGGGCATTTATCTCCCATCTTATCGCAGTTTCCCCAAGTCAATTGGATGCCTCCATTCGATGTGAATAAACATGGGTAGGGCTTCGAATCCTTCACATTTCCGGAGCAATTCCAACTCTCTCTGTCTCCGTTCTGATCAACAACTTCATGAGGTACTGACCTCTCTACAATCACATCGTGCCGGGCCTGATTGTAATCCTTGTTCCTGATATCATTTATTGTTTTCAATAGGAGTGGGTCTTTTTCAATGACAATGGCGGGAATGTATCCTCGGATCCAAAGGAAGTAGATCATTTGAAGATTAGTGTCAATAGAACAGGTGTTTCTAACAGTATATGTGATAGTGGAGTTGGGAGGCTTGTAGGTGTAGGACCACTCAATAGCTGATTGTTTGAGTACACCAAGGGTAATAGAGACCTAAAATAATAGCGTAAAGAAAGGTGAAAAAATGCTAATCAGCCGATAAAAACACAGGGGACGAATGAAATCAATCTTACTGGAGGTGGATGCAACATCTGTTTTTGGAATTTCAGAACTCTGTTCAGTAGACTGTGGTGGAGAGAGTGGTTCATCAATCTTCCTTCTCTTGGGCGGAGGTGAATGGGTGGGCGATTTAGTGCTTCTCATCTTTTGATTGTCATCTTCTTGGGAAAAAGTAGACTCTGGATGATGGGAGAGAGGAGATTGAGTGGGCGATTCAATGATAAATCTTCTTTTCCTCTGTTTAAGTTCCTCTTGCTTTTCTCTGCCCCAACCCTTTCAGCATTTTCGTTTTCAATAATCCGCTTCTGATCTGCAGTAAGCCTCTTTTCATTCTGTCGCCTTTCGTCATCTATTTTCTTAATTATAGCTAAAGCCATTTGGTCTGGCTGGTGAACAATGTCCCAGTATGTTTCCCAATACACCTCATCAAGCGTGTTAGGAACAGTGGGAAACCTGCTAAAACTAGGACTAGTAATCTCCCAGGTTTCCGCATGGTTGACAGACAACATTTTGCCTCTTAGATGGGCTGTTATATCTGAATATGTAACAAACTCCATTAGGACACTCACATCATAGCAGAATCACATTGAATTAAGATGATAACTCACTTTGATATATTGTCTCACAAACGCCTGAGATTGGACTGAGAAACACATTCTCGAAAGTGGTGTATGGCCATGTTTTGAACACAGATGCAAACCTTTTCTTGAAGGGAAATCTTTTGTCCCTGTTAACACAGTTGAAATCATCTAAACTGAATCCTGTGTACCCGAACTTGTGGTCCTTTGTTCTTGTGGCTTTTACATTTGGATCGGACCTGTCCCTTGCAGGGTTGAATATTTTCCCTGTGTCAATATGCGAATACATTAGAAGAAGAATAGCTGTCATGGACTTATCTTGGTGAGTTAGCGTGCCAGAGGCATAAAACTTTTCTTCCAAGCGTGGTATAACCATGACAGTGAGTTCACTTGACGGAGAAGTTTACTGACTTTGCTGAAGAAATGATCAATATCAGCAAGAATTTTCCCAGATTGGTTTTCCCTCATTCGATTATGGATGCTAACAGGTTCAAAGTTCGCAATGGATCGAACATATTATCTGAAGGGAAGGGCCTAGTTTTAAACATGAATTTATCATGATCCACACTCATTTTCTACAAAAATCAACAAGGGAAAGTATGTGAATAGAAAAGAGACATGGATGAGGTTCAGAAACCACATGTGATTAAGATATTCTCACCACGAAGATAACAGGGAAAATGAGGAAGATGGGACCCCGACCGAATTTCGCAAGAACACAATCCGGTTGTCTGCTTTGAAGTAAACCCCTTAGTAGATGAGCACCTTGATTTACGGACGGAAAAGCTGCTCAACCGAAGATAGATGCCAGGCGAAAAGAAGATCTCGTTTTGCGAGAGAGTCAACACCACGAAGGATGAAGGTACCACAGTCGACCACGACCACGACCGAATTGCGAGAACACAATCCCAGTTGTCTGCTTTGAAGTCACAGCCCTTAGTAGATGAGCACCTTGATGTATGGACAGAAAGAGCACCTTGGTTTATGGACAGAAAAGCTGCTCAACCGAAGATAGATGTCTGGCGAAAAGAAGATCTCGTTTTGCGAAAGAGTCAACACCCACGAAGGATGAAGGTACCACAGTCGACCACGACCACCGACCGAATTCGCGAGAACACAATCCCAGTTGACTGCTTTGAAGTCACAGTCCCCCTTTCGTAGATGAGCACCTTGGTTTATGGACAGAAAAGCTGCTCAACCGAAGATAGATGTCTGGCGAAAAAGAAGATCTCGTTTTGCGAAAGAGTCAACACCCACGAAGGATGAAGGTACCACAGTCGACCACGACCACGACCGAATTTCGAGAACACAATCCCAGTTGACTGCTTTGAAGTCACAGTCCCCTCCTTTCGTAGATGAGCACCTTGGTTTATGGACAGAATAGCTGCTCAACCGAAAATAGATGTCTGGCGAAAAGAAGATCTCGTTTTGCCGAAAGAGTCAACACCCACGAAGGATGAAGGTACCACAGTCGACGACCGACCACAATTCGTTCGAGAACACAATCCCAGTTGACTGCTTTGAAGTCACAGTCCCCTTTAGTAGATGAGCACCTTGATGTATGGACAGAAAAGATGCTGAACCGAAGATAGATGTCTGGCGAAAAGAAGATCTCGTTTTGCCGAAGAGTCAACACCCACGAAGGATGAAGGTACCACAGTCGACCACGACCACGACCAATTAGAAGAGCAAATACTGTCAGCTTGATCTCGCTAATAACAAGTGTGGTGGGAATGAAAATGTTGTCAGTATGGTTTGAAGAACATCATGTTGTTAGTACTTCCCTGTAGAAACAAATTCATTTTTCAATCTCATGTCAAAAGAAATTCCAACATGATAGTGTGATAGTGTGTTATATTATATGGTACTTATTATAGATATATTATATTATACTGTTATTGGAAACAATCATTCCCCAGCCATACGATTCTAGCATCTGCGGGGCATTTCTAATATTATTGCAAACAATTCCCCTATATTCCCCTCATCGATCGTGCCATAACAACGATGGTGATAACAGGATGTCTGCCACCATGAAAAATGACTCTGACAACAGTGGAGGGAGTTCCATGCTGGTTCAGAGATCTCTCCCCACTCCCTCCCCTTCCGTGTGTTAACCAGAATGCCAACTATGTTCGGCTCACTTCCACATCCGTCTTCCAAGCAGTAAGCCTTTGTGGCATCACCCCCCGCCAAATCTTCCCCCAACTCTGTTCATCGCCAAAACAAACCAAGTAATTTGACAGAATCGACTTGCAGCCAGATTGATTACATGGATAACCAACGTTCCAATCATTCATTTCCACAGTATTCATCAACACATTCCTCGCCCACCTTCTCCCCTTTCAAAAATCATCGGTTGAAAATGACGGAATAAATCCAAGAGCCACCAATACCAATCCTTCTTCGAAAACCAACCCCCCCCCTCTTTTTACCCCTAATCATCATGCTCCGTCTGCAATTCGACCGTTCCATATACAATCCAGTATGGCGGAAGTATTAATTCTGACACATCGAACTGTTCCAGAGAATCGACTGTGAACTCAAATGTTTCATCAAATGTGAAGTTGCTTGCACAAGATGAATCAAGCATTACCCCATCAACAAAACCCACCTTCCGTATACCAGTTCCTTATAATCAACCAAGAGATTCAAGAGCATCATCTTTCCATGTAGGGGTCCCTTGTCATCAATCAAGAGATTCAAGAGCATCATCATTGACAACATCATCCACAGTCACTTCGGTGCATTATCAATCTTGTCAACCTCAAGTGCTCAGCATCACATTCCCACCCCAATTCAAACCTTACTTGAATGATACCATTGGTATAATGAATGGGAAATCTCCAGACTTGTTATACCTCCCTTATGATTTTCTTCCACCCAACAAAAAGCATATTAATGAAATTCACGGAAGGAAATTTTGGACCTATGCTGTTCACTTTGACAGAAGCCTACCAGAGGAGTATCCAGGCAATTGCAAATGGAATCATTCCTGACAAAGCTCAAAGCATTTTATGAAGAAATTCATGATAACCTTACGAAATGTCTTCTGTCTCATTTGATGGTACGTTCTCTTTGAAGGATGAATAACTGCATTCTCAATAATTTTGTCTAATTTATTCAACTTCAGACCAGGGCGAACTTTTATAACCTTCACGTAGAAGGAAACAGCATTGAAAGTATTCACACTGCCGCCCTTTCATCCAGCCATGTCCTTGATGACAATTATCTCGTTCGAGTTCTGGATATTATAAAACATCCGCACAAGATAGAGGGGATGGTTTGATAGAGCCAAAGGTGCCATCGAAAATTCATTTAAGGTCAAGTTTCCTGATCACAAGAAACATTTCCTTTATAGGATTGCTGACTACCTTTTCAATAATACATTCAATCAAAGGATGAGGAGGGGTATGCTCCACAATGTGGGGGTATGGTATGAAAGGATTTATCCAAAAATAACCAAGGTGGCAATCTAAATGAAAAGAGCTTTACCACATTATTCCAGGGTCCCGTGGTTGTTGAGAAAAAGTCCATTGCAGTCCTTGGCTTTCCTTATAATGGGTATATTGTGAGGAGAGCAGCTGGAGTTCCCAGATACTTACCAACAAAAGACGAGCTTTCAAAGGCCATTCAATTCTTACCTGAAGACCAATTTGTAGCCCAGATGGTGGAATATTATAGAAGGTTCCATCAGTCAAAGGAGGTGAGAGGACATGTTAATTATGAAGCATCATTTTACAGATAGGATGTCTTGTAAAAGTCCTTTCGTTTTGCTTCAGATCGTGACAAAAAATGATTGTGACCAACATGGTTTGCAATATTATGATTGGAAATACAGTACGGTATGTGAAGATAACAGAGCAAGCGAATCGAATGAACAACCTTTTGTGGACAATTGCAACAAACCACATCAAGCAGTAGTGCGAGATTGTGATTCTACAGATTCCAACGAATTATTTGGACCTATGTGGGATAATATTCACTCAAATGATGTGATGGTTGAGTGTAGAGAAAGACTGAATGAGCCCCTTAATGGCACCAGATCGGATAACTTCACAAGTGAGCATGTAGTCAATTTTTTGTTTGCATGTACTTTCACTATGATTTTGACCTCTCATTGCATTGAAATAAATAGGTGCTGATGACTTGGAGTATTCGGACATTGGATATTATCAAGAGGAATTGACTTGTAGAAGTGATATACGGGGAACCATGGATATAGGGAATGAAATTTCTCAATGGAACTGCCACCTCGTCACTTCAGCAGAATCGAAAATGAATGGCCAACCCCATCATGAGGAAGATGGAAAAAGAAAGCCAACTGCAAGTGAGACGCCCATATCTGCACCTTCTGGAAAGAAAAGTTTTGAGAATTTGGTATCCACCTGTAAGTGTTATCATGCCTACATCATATATATTTTATTCACAAGAATTCAAAGTAGTAACAAGTTTTGGCTATTTATTTTCACATCAGATGAGAAAAATAAGATGGCTGCCAAGACTTCTCTTCCATGTGCTTCTGGTGAGCGATTAGTCATGATCAGGTTACTTTTATTCACAAGAACTCACACCTAATATATCATTTGGCATAAATGTTATGAAGTGATCACTGAGGAAGAAAGGAGAGCATTCTTGAATCATACACCTGACATGATAAAAGTGATGATTTGGTATCTCAGACAAATAACGATATTGCTGAAAAAGAGCAGGAGGAATTCTTTGTGGAGAAGGTAATTAAAATGCGAGTAAGCAAAAAGGGTAAGGAAGAATTTCTTGTCAAATGGGCTGGCTACCCTTTGAGTGAGGCAACTTGGGAACCATTTGAAAACCTTTCAGGGAAGATGCATGTAAGTATCTATTGCATTAAAGATATCATCCATGTTTTTTCAACGTAAATGCTAACCAGACACACCTTGTGATAAGATCAAGAAGCCTTGAAATTGAAGAAAAGGGACAGTGAAGGAACGTTAACTGAGGTGAATGTAACTAGTGTTATTGCCTTACTTCAAAATAGCAATCTTCTAATAATTTGGTTTTCTGTTTTTCACTTGAGAACAATAAACACACAAAAGAAAAATATAGGGAAGAAATCAAAGAAAAGTAAAGAGAAGGAATCAACCAATGATGTTCCCCAGAAAAGCGAAAGAAGTTGCATAATGAAGTGAGATCATAGTCTTGACAACGCCATTCTTTCTCTATTTATGAAGCTTCCCCCATTTGTTCTCTGTTGCATGTTGACAGGTATCTGGTGAGAGGAAAAAGAAGAATGGGATGGAAAATGATGTGAGTATAGGCAATAAATCATAAGAGTCCACGATTTGATGTCCTGACCTCGTGAACTTGAACTTCTCAACAGATCAAGTCAATGGATTTCAAAATTAATGTGAGAATGACATTTTTATTTCAGTAATGCAATGTGATTGTCATATGTTAAACAATTGTGTTAATCTTGTAACAGACATCAGATGAGATTAGCAAGGAGTTTGTGGATGATGTAAGTGCATTATCAGTAAAAAATTCTGGATTTTCAACCATTTCTTACACTTCATTTGGTCATTTGTTCTTCTATGTATGTGGCAGTTAGCAAACAAGGTAGAGGTAAGGGAATGAATCATTTGTTTTGTATATATTTGAGCATGTCACAGACACCCTTTTCATTTGTTTTCGATTTTCTAGTCTTCAGATGCGGAGAAAGACAAGAAAGAGGTGAGACTTTACCTAATCGGCACTCTAGTTTCAGCCACTTATGTTCAGAAGACCTCACACATTTTATATTGAATTTCCTCCATTAGAAGGTAAGTATGCCATCTCCTATTTTGTTGTATTGTTTACTTCACTAGCTCTTCATATTTTATTTTATTTCCCTCCTTTTATTTGATTCACTGCAGGCACCATTGGATGAATGTGTCGGAAAGGATTGGAGGTCCATTGATTTCAGACAGAACCATGCAATCCACTTGAAGAAGGACTCTTACTGTGTTTTCATGTGCCAGAGAGCAAACAGAGGAGAATGCCAATATGCAGTGTGTCATGTATGCCATGAGGAACAATCCAAAACACAGAAGAGAACAAGGGGGGGAGTCCTGAGTGCTGATGATTTGATGGAGACTTGTCATCATGAGTTATGCCATCTACAGTTATGTGCAGACATCTGGTGGTGTACCAAGGATTATTTGGGTGGTGAACAATGGTTAGAACGTGTGAAGGGCTGTGTTTATTGTGAGAGAATGTTCACAGTTGGGGAAAAATAACTATATTGCATGCTTTGTTGGATGGAATAACCCTAAAACGTGTTTTCTGCTTTGCCTAGGGTTAACCCTGAATAGATGCAAAATTAGAAAAAATATTTGTTGTAACAAAGGAAGTATTACATTTTCGTATCTACTCCGACCTTTTTAAGGAGATCGCGCAAAGTACAATGTTGTTAGTAATTACGATAGTAAGGAAATCTGAGTTCGTAGGAGTACAAAATTATCGAATCTGTTAGTTAAAATGTTAGCAAAAACGGACCTGTTAGTAAGTATGTTAGTAAATCGAAAAATCGATGAATTTTGTTAGGAGCCTAAAATATCTAACAGATTAGCTAACAAGGCCGATTTCGAGAAGGTTTCTGCCCAGTATTAAATGTACATGCAGGTGTTAGAAAGCCCTTTGCTTTTTACTAACAGCTTACTAATCACGTTGCCACGCCCGCGCCACACGCTCCATGACCAACCAGCCCAACCTGACATCAACCACACCAGTTGCCATCCCGCGCCGCGCCCACTCCCAAAACCAAACACCGCAAACTCCCCGGCACACAACGGTCCCGGACTCAGCTCCTGCTCGCAACACCCGATCACACACTGCAGCCAAAGCCAAACTCCTTGCCGCCCCAGCAACAAACACCCGTGCAACGCGTGTCTCCTGCATTCCCAAACCCATTCCCATCTTATCCAAGCGCATGAAGCGGGTCGACAAAGAAGTCCACCGGGCCCTAGCGGTCATGGACCAAGACACTGGCACGCTCCTCAATTACCGCGCACTCCTCCGACACCCAGCATACCACGACAGCTGGACCAAATCCTCTGCCAACGAATTTGGCGGCAGCTAACGGCGTCGGCGGCAGGATAAAGGGCACCAACACCATACGCTTCATCCGAAAACGGGACATACCCAAAAACCGGCTCAAAGACATCATGTACGGTCAATTCGTATGCACCGTACGACCTGAAAAGAAAGAACCCAATTGCACACACCTAGTCGTGGTAGGGGACCAGATCAACTACCCAGGCGAGGTTGCCACACCCACCGCCGACATGCTCGCTGCCAAGATTCTATTCAACAGTGTAATTTCCACCGCCAAAGCACGCTTCATGACCATGGACATTTCCAACTTCTACCTCAACACTTCACTTAAACGTCCAGAGTACATCAGGATGAAACTCTCCGACACCCCAGAAGAAATCATCACCGAATACAAGCTCCGTGATCTCGTGGAACCCGACGACTGCGTGTACATCATTATCGTCCTTGGTATGTACGGACTCCCACACGCTGGACTCATAGCCAACGAACTACTCAAGAAGCGCCTTAACCAACACGGCTACCATCAAAGCAAGCTTGTGCCAGGACTATGGTCACACAAATGGTGACCGATATGGTTCACTTTGGTCGTCGGCGACTTTGGGGTCAAGTATGTTGGTAAGGAACAGGCCTTACACCTAAAATCTGTGCTTTAATCTTAGTACCCCCTCAGCACCGATTGGACTGGTAACCGCTACATTGGGATACGATTGGACTGGGACTACAACAACCGCAAAGTCCACCTATCAATGCCAGGTTACAAAGCCAAGGCGCTCAAACAATTCCACCACAAGCCACCAAGCGAACCACAACACTCTCCTTTCCCTACCAAACCCATCAAATACGGCGCAAAGAAACAATGCGCTGCACCGCCTTCCACTGCACCGCTGCTGGACAAGAAGGGCAAAAAATTCATCCAACAAGTCTGTGGGAAACTACTCTTTCTCGGACGCGCCGTCAACTCTCCTCTCCTGTGTCCAATCAGTGCCATTGCCTCCCAGTCTGCGGCCCCCACACAAGATACCATGACACAAACGCTTCAACTCCTTGACTACCTGGCCACGCAAGAAGAAGCGGTTCTCACCTACCATGCTAGCGATATGCTTCTTGCCGCACACAGTGACGCCAGCTACCTCAGTGAACCACAGGCCCGCAGTCGTGCAGGCGGCCACTTCTTCCTTTCCTCCAATGCAGATATACCTCCCAACAACGGGGCGATCCTCAACATTGCCCACATCATTAAACACGTCATGGCGTCTGCCACTGAAGCTGAACTGGTCGCTTTGTTCATTACCGCCCGTGAAGCTGTCTACATACGCATCATACTCATGGAACTTGGCCACAAGCAACCCGCCACACCACTCCAAACCGACAATGCCATGGCGAAGCAGTCACCAATGGGAAAGTACAACCCAAGCGCACCAAGGCCATGGACATGCGCTTCCACTGGTTACGCCATAGCGAATGCCAAAAACAATTTCGAATTTACTGGCGCCCTGGCCACAGCAATTATGCTGATTACTGGACCAAACATCACTCGGCCAAACATCATCAGCACATATGCCACGAATTCATTACACCGCTAGTCGTACTCGAGATGCTCCGCCAAGACTGCCACTCCCCACGACCAGCGGCCGCCGCCGCATAATCTCCCATTCTTTCTCCACTCCTTTCCATTTCGAGCTCCCGCAAGGGTGTGATGATACCACACTATGGTATCCACCTAAGTACTGTAGTACTAGGCCCAAATCTCCGGAACCACCGAAATTCCAAGCCATCCAAATGCATGTGTGCAAGCACACAATCATCATCATAAAATTAGATATCCGATTTGCTTATGACTATCATGTTGAGTTGTCTAGCTTCCGCACCATGGTGTGTATGAGGAATCACAGTAGGTTTGAGTGGAGCTTTGCCGCGGACTATCAGAGCATTCTGTTGGGGCTGAAATTTTGGCACCTGTGTCACTTTTGGTGGGCTCAGGGTGGTGGGTGATGTGAGGGGCTACTGTAGGCAGGTGGGCGTAGCATAATAAGTAAGCCCAAAGCTAGCTTCCACCTGTAACCTACCTACCTCCGGTAACCCACCGGTACACTCTGAGATCCCTCCCATATGTAGGAATCTGTTTTTTGGCAAATCAAGTAACTCTTGTGTGAACTCCAGTAACCCTCCCGTACACTCCGGTAACCATCCCGTACACTCCGGTATCCTTCCGGTGCTCTCCTGGAAACCTCCGGTGCTCTCCGGTGACCTTCCGTTACACTTCCAGTTACCCTTCTGTACACTTCCGGTTACCCTCCCATACACTTCCAGTATGCCACCGGTAAACAATTTTTTTGCATCTAAGTAATGCAGTTATAGCCACTAATTAGATAAGCATCAATTCTAAGACTTACTGAGAAGTCTGTTTTCCTGTAAAACATACCAATTCCTATCATACATAGAAATAAATCCGAAAGCTCCTTTTGGTCTCGAATTTCCGGTAACCTCCCGGTAGACTCCAGTAACCCTCCCATACACTAGTTTACCTGATGTTTACAGAAGTGTACTGGGCAGTTACCTGAAGAAACCATTCCGAGGGCTCAGGTAACCTCCCCTTAAACTCAAGTGTATGGGGAGGTTACCGGTGTTTTTTGTTTGCAGTGTTTCAGGATCTGTGACCGCTAGTTGAATAATAAAAATGCTATTTCCAGTGAGCATGATGAAGGTGGAAGAACATTTCTTACTGGTGCAATGGTATCATCGGTTTGATAAGC
Organism: Cyclotella cryptica; assembly: GCA_013187285.1. Lineage (NCBI taxonomy): Eukaryota > Bacillariophyta > Thalassiosirophyceae > Thalassiosirales > Thalassiosiraceae > Cyclotella > Cyclotella cryptica. The sequence goes on from JABMIG010000187.1 coordinate 278,864, forward strand.
AGCAGTATGGCATGGAATCAAAATTGCTGATAGAGAAATGCATGAACAAGAAAATAAAGCTGGTGGCCATGATATGGAATCCAAATTCACCATCAAAAGGAGTATGGAAGGAGTACTACAAGACAGATATCCATTGGTTTTACGTTTCATGATTTAATAAAATCCTAAAAGCACAAATATTTTTGTTCCCAAAATGGACCCCACCCCATCATAATTTCTCAAGCACATCCCAAAAAGTATGGCTCTGATCAAAATGTTGACACAACAAAGAATCGTTTCTTTATTGGTTGGTCAGATGAGAGATCATGGCCTTTTTAATTTGCTGGAGCAATTCATCCATACCATGTTTTGATTTTATGACAAAACAATGATAACAACTAGTATCACAGTTACAAATTAATTAAATTTTGACTTGACGGATACAATGAGTTCATAGAGATGTGATATGCTGCCATCTATAGATTAGGATCAACCATTGGTATTGGTAATGAGTTATTGAGCTTTTTGTTGGGCTAGTGGGGGTTCTCTTGATTTTGCATACCAATGCCATAGTTCATTTCATGAAAAAAACAGTGTTATCTGATACCAATGCAATTATGTGTGTGAGTTGCATTCAATGAGCTTGTGCATTCTAGACTTTCAAATTGCTCTACTATTGGTCTGATTTCATTCAAGGGAATAGGAAAGAAGTAGAAGGATTGACAAATTGTAGCGCTCACAGTTTTGTTTTTGCTGGTATTTTCATGTTTTTGGTCAATTAGAAATGGACACGAACCGTGCCTCCTTCCAAACAAAATGGACACATTGAATCAATCCTCTTTTAGCCATCATTATATTATCCCATAAAGCACAGAAGTTAGTGGAGGGTTGGACAATATCTCTACCTCTGAAAAACACAACAGGTTTGAGGATCTGTGAACGCTAGTTGAATATTAAAAATGCTATTTCCAGTGAGTATGATGAAGGTGGAAGAACATTTCTTACTGGTGCAATGGTATCATCAGTTTGATAAGCAGCAGTATGGCATGGAATCAAAATTGCTGATAGAGAAATGCATCAACAAGAAAATAAAGCTGGTGGCCATGATATTGAATCCAAATTCACCATCAAAAGGAGTATGGAAGGAGTACTACAAGACAGATATCCATTGGTTTTATGTTTCATGATTTATTAAAATCCTAAAAGCACAAATATTTTTGTTCCCAAAATGGACCCCACCCCATCATAATTTCTCAAGCACATCCCAAAAGTATGGCTCTGATCAAAATGTTGACACAACAAAGATTCGTTTCTTTATTGGTTGGTCAGATGAGAGATCATGGCCAGTTTTACTTGCTGGAGCAATTCATCCATACCATGTTTTGATTTTATGACAAAACAATGATAACAACTAGTATCACAGTTACAAAATTAATCAAATTTTGACTTGACGGATACAATGAGTTCATAGAGATGTGATATGCTGCCATATATAGATTAGGATCAAACATTGGTATTGGTAATGAGTTATTGAGCTTTTTGTTGGGCTAGTGGGGGTTCTCTTGCTTTTGCACACCGATGCCATAGTTCATTTCATGAAAAAACAGTGTTGTCTGATGCCAGTGCAATTATGTGTGTGAGTTGCATTCAATGAGCTTGTGCATTCTAGACTTTCAAATTGCTCTACTATTGGTCTGATTTCATTCAAAGGAATAGGAAAGAAGTAGAAGGATTGACAAATTGTAGCGCTCACAGTTTTGTTTTTGCTGGTATTTTCATGTTTTTGGTCAATTAGAAATGGACATGATCCGTGCCTCCTGCCAAACAAAATGGACACATTGAATCAATCCTCTTTTAGCCATCATTATAATATCCCATAAAGCACAGAAGTTAGTGGAGGGTTGGACAATATCTCTACCTCTGAAAAGCAGAACAGGTTTGAGGATTTGTGAACGCTAGTTGAATATTAAAAATGCTATTTCCAGTGAGTATGATGAAGGTGGAAGAACATTTTTTACTGGTGCAATGGTATCATCCGTTTGATAAGCAGCAGTATGGCATGAAATCCATATTGCTGATAGAGAAATGCATTGACAAGAAAATAAAGCTGGTGGCCATGATATGGAATCCAAATAAAGAATTAAAAGGAGTATGGAAGGAGTACTACAAGACAGATGTCCATTGGTTTTATGTTTCATGATTCATTAAAATCCTAAAAACACAAATATTTTTGTTCCCAAAATGGACACCACCCCATCATAATTTCTCAAGCACATCCCAAAAAGTATGGCTCTGATCAAAATGTTGACACAACAAAGATTCGTTCCTTTATTGGTTGGTCAGATGAGAGATCATGGCCAGATTAACTCACTGGAGCAATTCATCCATACCATGTTTTGATTTTATGACAAAACAATGATAACAACTAGTATCACAGTTACAAAATAAATCAAATTTTGACTTGACGGATACAATGAGTTCATAGAGATGTGATATGCTGCCATCTATAGATTAGGATCAAACATTGGTATTGGTAATGAGTTATTGAGCTTTTTGTTGGGCTAGTGGGGGTTCTCTTGCTTTTGCACACCGATGCCATAGTTCATTTCATGAAAAAACAGTGTTGTCTGATGCCAGTGCAATTATGTGTGTGAGTTGCATTCAATGAGCTTGTGCATTCTAGACTTTCAAATTGCTCTACTATTGGTCTGATTTCATTCAAAGGAATAGGTAAGAAGTAGAAGGAATGACAAATTGTAGCGCTCACAGTTTTGTTTTTGCTGGTATTTTCATGTTTTTGGTCAATTAGAAATGGACATGAACCGTGCCTCCTGCCAAACAAAATGGACACATTGAATCAATCCTCTTTTAGCCATCATTATATTATCCCATAAAGCACAGAAGTTAGTGGAGGGTTGGACAATATCTCTACCTCTGAAAAACACAACAGGTTTGAGGATCTGTGAACGCTAGTTGAATATTAAAAATGCTATTTCCAGTGAGTATGATGAAGGTGGAAGAACATTTCTTACTGGTGCAATGGTATCATCGGTTTGATAAGCAGCAGTATGGCATGGAATCGAATTTGCTGACAGAGAAATGCATCAACAAGAAAGAAAAGCTGGTGGCCATGATATGGAATCCAAATAAACCATCAAAAGGAGTATGGAAGGAGTACTACAAGACAGATATCCATTGGTTTTATGTTTCATGATTTATTAAAATCCTAAAAGCACAAATATTTTTGTTCCCAAAATGGACCCCACCCCATCATAATTTCTCAAGCACATCCCAAAAAGTATGGCTCTGATCAAAATGTTGACACAACAAAGAATCGTTTCGTTATTGGTTGGTCAGATGAGAGATCATGGCCTTTTTAATTTGCTGGAGTAATTCATCCATACCATGTTTTGATTTTATGACAAAACAATGATAACAACTAGTATCACAGTTACAAAATAAATCAAATTTTGACTTGACGGATACAATGAGTTCATAGAGATGTGATATGCTGCCATCTATAGATTAGGATCAAACATTGGTATTGGTAATGAGTTATTGAGCTTTTTTGTTGGGCTAGTGGGGGTTCTCTTGATTTTGCATACCAATGCCATAGTTCATTTCATGAAAAAACAGTGTTGTCTGATGCCAGTGCAATTATGTGTGTGAGTTGCATTCAATGAGCTTGTGCATTCTAGACTTTCAAATTGCTCTACTATTGGTCTGATTTCATTCAAAGGAATAGGTAAGAAGTAGAAGGAATGACAAATTGTAGCGCTCACAGTTTTGTTTTTGCTGGTATTTTCATGTTTTTGGTCAATTAGAAATGGACATGAACCGTGCCTCCTGCCAAACAAAATGGACACATTGAATCAATCCTCTTTTAGCCATCATTATATTATCCCATAAAGCACAGAAGTTAGTGGAGGGTTGGACAATATCTCTACCTCTGAAAAACACAACAGGTTTGAGGATCTGTGAACGCTAGTTGAATATTAAAAATGCTATTTTCAGTGAGTATGATGAAGTTGGAAGAACATTTCTTACTGGTGCAATGGTATCATCGGTTTGATAAGCAGCAGTATGGCATGGAATCAAATTTGCTGATAGAGAAATGCATCAACAAGAAAAAAAAGCTTTTGGCCATGATATGGAATCCAAATTCACCATCAAAAGGAGTATGGAAGGAGTACTACAAGACAGATATCCATTGGTTTTATGTTTCATGATTAATTAAAATACTAAAAACACAAATATTTTTGTTCCCAAAATGGACACCACCCCATCATAATTTCTCAAGCACATCCCAAAAAGTATGGCTCTGATCAAAATGTTGACACAACAAAGATTCGTTCCTTTATTGGTTGGTCAGATGAGAGATCATGGCCTTTTTAACTTGCTGGAGCAATTCATCCATACCATGTTTTGATTTTATGACAAAACAATGATAACAACTAGTATCACAGTTACAAAATAAATCAAATTTTGACTTGACGGATACTATGAGTTCAGAGAGATGTGATATGCTGCCATCTATAGATTAGGATCTAACATTGGTATTGGTAATGAGTTATGGAGCTTTTTTGTTGGGCTAGTGGGGGTTCTCTTGATTTTGCACACCGATGCTATAGTTCATTTCATAAAAAAACAGTGTTGTCTGATGCCAGTGCAATTATGTGTGTGAGTTGCATTCTGCTGAGCATAGCAAACACGTAGATATTGATAATCAGGTGATTACAAAATTATGACTGTTTTATGCTAGCCATACCGTATAGTAATCAGGTAGACAGGGAATGCGTTCTAAGTCTGTACCACTGTGTACGTAATGAGGTACACAGATAAAGTATGTTTACATAGCACACTTGTGCAGCGGTATGGTGTAGACTGTATCTGTGTTGGGTTATGCGGCACTTGCAGCTGGTCTGCTGATGGGGGGACGCAGTACTGTGTTGAGTGGAATGCAGGGTGCTGTCAGTTTCGAATTTGGTAGTGTTCGTTGATTAGTTGTTAAGAATAGGGGCTGGACTGCTTGGTATGCTTGGTGACATAGTCAGCTAAGTTGGTGGCACCTGTGCGCCAATATGGCCGGAAGTGTTTTTGGTTAATGCGATAGCGCAACCAGTGAAACCGCATATCCATGGCTTTCGTGCGCTTGGGTTGGATGGTGTTGTTTATAACGCTGAGGGCAGTAGAATTGTCAGTTTGGATGGGAGTTGTTGGTTGTGGGTGGCCCATTTCGAGAAAGAGGTGTCGCAAGGGAATGACTTCACGGGCATTGATGTATAGTGCACTGAGTTCTGCCTCAGCAGCGGAAAACATAACGGCCTTAATGATTTGCGCAATGGTAAGGACGGCCCCAATATTGTTTGGGTAATGGTCGTTTTCGGAGAGAAAGAAATGCCCACCGGTGCGGCTGCATGCATTTGTTTCAGAGAGATATGAGGCGTCACTGTGGGCGGCTAAAATCATATCACTTGGGCGGCTAAAATCATATCACTTGCTCGATACTCGACGCCAGCATTGGGGTGTGATAGGGCATAGTCCAAAAATTGGTAGACCCGGTCCAGTGTGGTCGTTGTAGGGTTTGCCTGTTGTGTTGCAAGAGAGCCAAGGGCCGTAAGCATAGTGCAGTCAACTGCCCGGGCGTAATTCAGGAAAACTCCAATGACTTCCTGTACAAATGTTTTTTGTTGCTTTCCCAGTGCTGGTGAAGTGTCAGCAGTGGCACACAATTGTTGTATGCTGCCGTAGGTGTGTGGCGCACTGGGATAAGGTTGATGTTGCGGTTTGGTAGGCTTAGGGTGATGGAACCGCTGCCCAGCTTTTTCGCAGTAGTCGGGCATGGAAAGGCGGACGGTACGGTTGCGGTAGCCCCAATGCAGGGTAAGCCCAATGTAGCGGCGCCAATCTGTGGAGATGTCATAGTGGCCTTTGAGTGTGTTGATGAGATGAGCGGCATGTTCTTTGCCCACATATTTCACACCGAAGTCATTGACACAGAGGGCAAAACAGATGGCGGTCGCCAATCATGAGTCCAGAAACCGGAGTTGATTTTGCTTTGGTGGTAGCCGTTGGCCTGGAGGCGTTGTTCAAGGAGTTGCTGCGCAATGATACCGGCTTGTGGGAGTCCATACATACCCTTTTGAATGTGCACAAAGACATATCCATCCCGTGCAATGTCTTGCAGATGGTAGAGTTCAATGATGGCGGCTGGTATGTCGGCTAGTTTGAGTCGCATGTATTCTGGACGTCCGATTGGCGTGTTAAGATAAAAATCTTTTATGTCGATGGTCATGAACCTGGTGTTAACTGTAGAGATGGAGGAGTATTTTAACAGTGATCATGTCAGTTAATGCGATTACCTCCAACTGTTAGGCGAATGCGATATGGATCATCTTTTTCTGGGCGAAAGTTAGCCACAATACGCCCATATGTCACGTCCTTCCATCGGTCTTGCGGTACGTGTGTTTGCTGGATGAAAGCAATGGTGTTGGTGCCTTTAACGATGCCGGGCAAACCCTGCGCAAGTTAGCAGAGTTCTTTTCCATATGCGTTCTGCCAGGTGTCACGGTATTTGGGGTTAGCAATAAGGTGGCGGTATTCCGTTAACTCACCAGTCTCGTTATTGAGGACTGCATGGAGCATGTCGGGTGGATAACGCCGTTGTGTGGCCTGGGCGGCGGTGATCCCAATGTGACGTGTGGCTAAGATAGGTAGCATGGTCTCGTGCGTGAGTGAACGGGTTCGGCTATGAGTGTTGAGAGCTGGTGGTGTAGTAGTGGGTTGCGGGCAAGGTAGGAAGGGGATGGGGCGGCGTGTCGGCACCCTTTGAGGTGGCACCATTTTGTCATCACTCTCCTCATCATCAGAGATAACGGGGCTGGTGGAGGGCCGCGGCCAGGCAGTGGGGATTTGTGTATGTCGTTGCACCCTTGGAGGTGGGGCGTGGGCAGCAATTGGTGTGGTTGGTGTTGGTGGTAGCGGAGGTTGCTTTGCGGCGTCACTGAAAAGTTGCTGGAGGCGCTGGAGGTCTTGTAGGTTTTTGGCCCCAATGTGCTGTGCTTTGGCATTGTGCTTAATGATGTGAGCAAGATTGGCTGCAGCAGCGATGAGGGCGTCGGTCGGGGACACGGATGGATTGGTGAGATATTTGTGTTTGAAGAACACAGTGGCGGCAATGCAAGTGCTACATGTGGTAGGCGACCATATTTTCTAGCACCTGTAGTGCTCTATTGATGTGCCAATGATCCATCCTCTGGAGCAGTGTTGCGCGTAGGACTTGCGTCAATGGGGTTTGTCATGAACAAGGGCCTCCATACCAAGCGGAACGAAGGGTGAAGCATTGTAGTCATGCGGTCCATAGAGGTGAGCATATGCGGAGATCCTGGGGTTGGCATTGGACTGACGCAGGAGGTTGAGTTGTCATCTCATGTGTGGAATGAGTTGGCACCACAGGTGGAGTGGAAATTTGTCGGCTGGGCCGCTGAGGACAGCAACAAAGTGGTCTTTCCATGTTTGGATGGCCTTTTCGGTGACATTACGGCGGTGGTCATCAGGTGGCACCAGTTGGTACATCATGCCTGAATCAAGGATGGCTTGCTTGTATGCTGTGATGCTTCATTGTCAAGGACCTGGCGCTTGGTTGAGAGTCCACATGCTCGCATACGGGAGAGAGCTCTGGTGCGTGCTAGGATGAGTTCACCCTCCGTCCAATTCTTCATGGGCTCAACCCAAATCGAGTTACTGTCGGTGTGGTACAGGATCATCTGGTACCTGTGGCCTCTGGACGACAAGTGAGGAAACTTACCCGTTTGGTTGGTGTAGACTGTGTCCCGGGTGTCATAGGTCTTGATGTATACGTCATGGTGAGGGAGAGAGGGGAAAGTGTGAGAGGGTGGGTTTGCTGGAGCTTGCTGAGTTGTCTTGGTGGAGCGCACGCCTTGGCGCTGGCTACGGATGTGCCCCTGCTGCGTTTCTTCAGACTAGGGAAAGTGCTTGTGTACGTTGGTGATGGTGACGAGGGGCCACGTGTCGTAGTTTCCACGCCGAATTGCTGCCATCCATGTTGTTTTGGTGGGAAAACCTGCTGCGGCGTGGAGGTACCGAATAGTTTGCTCGATACTGGGTAGCTCGTAGACATTGAGGATGGTATGCTGCTCCCGCGTACTAGATGATGCAAGGAGGGAGCGGATTTCTTCTGTGGATGGCATGACGTACTTTGTGTTGAGTGATTTCGTACCACAGGGAGAGTCCAGGATGAAGGTATTGTTGTTGATGTTGCATGTGATTTGGCGTAAGGGTACTCGCCAAAGCCCGGTGTGTGGGCATCTGTAACGCTGGAGGATGGAGGTGGCATTGATGTGGATTTTGTTGGAGTTGTAGAAATTGACTTCATCCTTGTCATACACGACAGTGTACCCAGCGTTGGCAAACTTACTGCCGCTGAGTAGAGTCTGTGTGAGATTGGGAACAATGTCAACTTGGTTAGCGGGGGCACGGACATTGAGCATGAGTTGAGAGATATGTGTAGCCTGTGCAATGCCACCTGTGGGCAGGAGGAAAACCTTGGTGGAAGGTTTTGTAGTGGAGTGGAAAGGATCACGGAGTGCTCCTGCTGGCACCTGTGTTGCTGATTGCGAAGGGTATTGTGCAGTCTGACATGCCCTGCTTGACTTGCAGTTAGGTCATGGGTGTGGGGTGGTGTCGCCGCTTGTATTTGGTATAGTGGGACGATACAAGGTGGAGATGCTGCAGGACATGTGGTGTCTCCAGGCTGTACTGTTCTTGTCACGGTGGTGTGGCAGGAGATTGAAACAAACTTTTGTTTCAGGGCAAGCAAGTGGAGACCAATAGTTTAGTGAACATGGGTTTAGTGAATTAAAATAAATAACTGTCTCCACTGGATCCTCCTTGTTTTTGTCCAGAGCAAAGCACTCGTCATCCTTGTGGTAGACGCAATCCTTCTTGCATGAGTTGCAGAAACGTTAGGGACTTCTGCCTTCGGAGGGTGGTGTGCCATTGGATCTGTTGCGCTGCTGGCAAGGTGCAGTGGGAGGTGAAAGGAGAGTCAAGCACTTAGCTTGTTGGTCCAGGATGGCTTTCTGTTGGGCTTCGAGTTTGTGGAGGAGTGTGGTGTTGTCCAGAGTGATGGCAGCGGCGTGTTCGGTGGCATTCTCCAATGCTCCCTCCAAGCTGTTGGTGTACTCAAGGTGTGAGTGGTGGTCTGCAGGTGATAAGGCGGAGTTGATGCTGGACGGAACATGTGGTGGATTGTTGGATGCATGGCTGCCACTGTCAAAAAAACTGCTGGTGCTCTCGAACCCTCCCGAATGAGCTTCACGCTCAGCGTTAAACTTTTCCTTGCTCTTGTAGATGGCAACAAAGTGTGTCTTAGCCGCGTCCCAGGTTTTGTCAGCGGAAGGCTTGATTTCCCAAGCTTGCATTTCCTTGTCGTCGAACATTTCGGAGGCATACATGCTCTCGACGTAATGTTGGATCTTCGTGGCCTCCGCGGCAGGGACACCAATGTCCCGACAGAGCTTTTGTTGCTTGTCGAGTTCACGGGCAAACTTTGTGATATGACTCGTGAAGTCCCATTGGACGTGGAAGGCTTGGGTGGCTTGTTTTTTCTCGACAGTTGTGACGATGCACCACTCGGTGCGGAGATGCTGGACAATCGTCTTGATCGTCTGGCTGCTGTAGCCCACGTAGTCGTATTCAAGCTCCTCGACAAACGTGGGATCGACGGCCTCACGCACGATTTTGTCGACGATGAGCACATCAACGGCTTCTTGCTTCCAAAACTCTTGGCACACGATGTTGTGCAGGCCCGTGATCGATGCTCGATTCGTGAGCGTGGTGGTGTTTGTGAGGCCTGCCGCGACAATCAGAGGCCTTGGGAGGCGGTCGATGGTGATGTCCGGGTTGCCCGTGACCGACGAGTGCGACATGGCCATGACGTCCACCCCAGCTCGTTGTTTTGACAGCTGCCGCGATTTTTGCGATTTGGTGCTGGAGATGGTTTACAGTGGAGGTCATTGGTTGGCCCACGATCTTGTCGAGAGGCAGTGGTGATATGATGGCTCGAAGGCCTCATAGACAGTGGCTTCGTTCGGGGTGGGCAAGGACATGGTGGTGGCTGATTTTGGTTGTTGTGGTGGATGTTTTGCAGGTGTTGCTCAGTGCAAAAATTTAGTAATCACTGTTGAGCATAGCAAACATATAGATATTGATAATCAGGTGATTACTAAAATATGACTGTTTTATGCTAGCCATACCGTATAGTAATCAGGTAGACAGGTAAAGTTCTAAGTCTGTACCGCTGTGTAAGTAATGAGGTACACAGGTAAAGTATGTGTACATATCACATTCAATGAGCTTGTGCATTCTAGACTTTCAAATTGCTCGACTATTGGTCTGATTTCATTTGAAGGAATAGGTAAGAAGTAGAAGGAATGACAAATTGTAGCGCTCACAGTTTTGTTTTTGCTGGTATTTTCATGTTTTTGGTCAATGACCTGAGCCGAAAATCGTTGTAAAAAATATCACGCGAAAATTATAGGTAGTTTCGACAGGTGTCGAAGAATTGATTTTATGAGCTATATTTTGAATGGGATGGAAAATGATGTGAGTATAGGTAATAAATCATAAGAGTCCACGATTTGATGTCCTGACCTCGTGAACTTGAACTTCTCAACAGATCAAGTCAATGGAGTTCAAAATTAATGTGAGAATGACATTTTTATTTCAGTAATGCAATGAGATTGTCATATTTTAAACAATTGTGTTAATCTTGTAACAGACATCAGATGAGATTCGCAAGGAGTTGGTGGATGATGTAAGTGCATTATCAGTAAAAAAATTCTGGATTTTCAACCATTTCTTACACTTCATTTGGTCATTTGTTCTTCTATTGCATACATGTGACAAGGTAAAGTGGCAGTTAGCAACCAAGGTAGAGGTAAGGGAATGAATCATTTGTTTTGTATATATTTGAGCATGTCACAGACACCCATTTCATTTGTTTTCGATTTTCTAGTCTTCAGATGCGGAGAAAGACAAGAAAGAGGTGAGACTTTACCTAATCGGCACTCTAGTTTCAGCCACTTATGTTCAGAAGACCTCACACATTTTATATTGAATTTCCTCCATTAGAAGGTAAGTATGCCATCTTCTATTTTGTTGTATTGTTTACTTCACTAGCCCTTCATATTTTATTTTATTTCCCTCCTTTTATTTGATTCACTGCAGGCACCATTGGATGAATGTGTCGGAAAGGATTGGAGGTCCATTGATTTCAGACAGAACCATGCAATCCACTTGAAGAAGGACTCTTACTGTGTTTTCATGTGCCAGAGAGCAAACAGAGGAGAATGCCAATATGCAGTGTGTCATGTATGCCATGAGGAACAATCCAAAACACAGAAGAGAACAAGGGGGGGAGTCCTGAGTGCTGATGATTTGATGGAGACTTGTCATCATGAGTTATGCCATCTACAGTTATGTGCAGACATCTGGTGGTGTACCAAGGATTATTTGGGTGGTGAACAATGGTTAGAACGTGTGAAGGGCTGTGTTTATTGTGAGAGAATGTTCACAGTGGGGGAAAAATAACTATATTGCATGCTTTGTTGGATGGAATAACCCTAAAACGTGTTTTTCTGCTTTGCCTAGGGTTAACCCTGAATAGATGCAAAATTAGAAAAAATATTTGTTGTAACAAAGGAAGTATTACATTTTCGTATCTACTCCGACCTTTTTAAGGAGATCGCGCAAAGTACAATGTTGTTAGTAATTACGATAGTAAGGAAATCTGAGTTCGTAGGAGTACAAAATTATCGAATCTGTTAGTTAAAATGTTAGCAAAAACGGACCTGTTAGTAAGTATGTTAGTAAATCGAAAAAATCGATGAATTTTGTTAGGAGCCTAAAATATCTAACAGATTAGCTAACAAGGCCGATTTCGAGAAGGTTTCTGCCCAGTATTAAATGTACATGCAGGTGTTAGAAAGCCCTTTGCTTTTTACTAACAGCTTACTAACAATTCGTTTGCAGTGTGGAAAGGCAGTGGAACTGCACTCCAGTCCAAACGATGCAAACGAACATTGTGTAGACTTCTACACAATATGGTATCTATACCCTTCTGAAAGATGTTCAGATCTTCCAAAAGTGTGTTCTCTTATTTGGGGTTCTGAACTTCTATTTTGGGGAGTCCATGCCATCGGGAGGTGGACTCTCCTACTTGGGGTCCTGAGAATGCTCCTAATTAGGTTTTGTACCCAGGGGTACAAAAAGGCTGATTCATGCTCTATTTAGTTTCCTTGTACCCTAGGGTACAAAAATGGCTGATTCTTGGCCTATGTCACTCCCCCTCACACGAATGGAGTATCAGGTAAAAGGAACAAAAAACCCAAGTGTTTTTAGGTGAAAAAATGGGTTCTCATGAGAGTAACAATAACGAACTAAAGAGTTTGTTAAACATGTGTAACAAGTAAGTGTTGTTTGAAGAGGGAGAGTCCGTTGTTGTCGTTTTGAAACTGACATTTAATACGGTTTTAAGTTTGGTTGTTAAAAAAGGTGTAACTCTTCGTATATATATTCAGTCTTTCTGATTTGGTTCCGCGTTGAATCCTGATGGTGCCATTCTTATGAACTGATGTGATAGTCCAAGGATCACTTTCATATCTACTTTCACCTTTGCGGGGAGTATACCATCTTTTCTAAGAAGTACTTGATCACCAACTTTGTAGTCCCAATCACGACGTGAGCTATTTTCCGTTCTGTGTTTTGGTCTGTTTGGTGTTGCCTATATTCTCCAATTTTATTCCAGTCGGCCAGGAAGGGGATGTCGAACAACATGTCCCGTCCAAAGATGGCTGCACCTGGGGAGGCTTTTAGTACTGTGTGGTATGTTGAGCGAATGGCCCAAGCGACGTTTGTCACGAACTTGTCTATATCGCTTGTCTCTACTGAAGGGGCCATGTCTATTTCAGCTGTTCGAGCATAGATGATATCACCTGATGCACTCGTTCTAGAATTGCATTCGCTTGTGGATTCTTGACACTGGTAGGCTTACTCGTGATCCCATATGAGTCACATAGGGCTTTGAAGTGAAGTTTGAATTCGCTTCCATTGTCATAAATTATATATTGACAACGTGGATACCTACTAAACCAGGTCTTGTTCACTAAGTTGCTGATCATTGCTGATGACTTATCAAAGTATGCTAACTTAGGTTCCTCATGGGTCTTTTTACCCTTCCGCCCTTTTGTATCCAGGGGAATAATCGCCTCAGTGATTACCGGTAGTTCAACTATTTCAAACCAGCTAGAAGCTGGGTCAATCATAGTCAGACACATGAAATCAATTACTGTCCCATCTTTACCTTTGATTGTATACGGGCCAATAAGGTCCACACATAGTACATCCCAAGGGTTTGTGATGGCGAATTTAGTAGGGAGTTTCCGTACTTATGCTTATGCCTCTTGTTGACTTGGCATGCATGACAGTTTTGACATATTTACGGACGGTATTTCGCATACCTTTCCAGTACATCGCAGCACGAAGGGTTTCTTCGAGTCTAGTGTGTCCAGGGTGCTGTAGATAGTGGTGGTACCAACTAACTGCACGGTGTTGAAGATCTTTGGAATGACCATTTTTCCTTCCTTGCATAGGAGATGTGTACTTTCGACCAATTGTGTCGAGTACTGGTCTTTCAACGTCTTCAAGCTGGCATCAAGCTTTTGTGCTTCTGCAATCTCTCGTACTGTTAATGGGTAGATTACATCTTCTTCGCTGCGGTTTGCAAATACCAGATCTATTTCCTCTTGGTATGCAGAGGTGTCTATTGCACTCTCTTCTTGCATGGTGTAATGACACCAGCATTTGGTGAACGTCATCCAGGTCTCGTGCTCACTCGGCATTGGTCCGATGTCTAAGCAAGAGATGGCGTCGGCTACAGTGTTATGTATACCTTTAATGTAAACAATTTCGGGGCCAAACTCCTCAAGGAGCAATCTCCATCGGTAGACACGGTCGGAGGTTAATCCGAGGGCATTTTGGATTAGATTCTTATGGTCTGTGTAGACTTTTAATCTTTGTCCCCACAACATGCCTTTGAACTCCTTGAGTGTTTCCACTATGGCCAGTAGTTCTAGTTCAGTCACGCTGTACTTCTGTTGCGTTGTCGACAGCTTCCTGCTGAAGAACGCAAGTGGCCTATTACCCTGGGTGATAACTGATCCTAGTTGTTTAGACGAGGCATCCGTATATATCTCAAATTCCATTGAATAATCGGGATAGGCTAAGACTACATCCTTGGCAATTGAAGTCTTAACGTCATCGAATGCTTTTTGATGCACCGTGTCCCAGTACCATGGACGTTTCTTCATCTTGTTGGCTCTAGTGACCTTGGTGTGACCGCACTCTCCTACCAGTGAGGTGAGTGGGGCAAGCACTTCGCTGCGTCTTGCCCAAAGAACTCTATAGTACTGGACCATGCCCAGGAACTTACGGAGGTCTTTGACATTTTTCGGCGATGAAATCGCGAGAATCGCTTGTACCTTTTTCTGCTGTGGCTTAATCCCTGTTCGCGTGAGGGTATAACCTAGATATTCTGTTTCAAAGGTGCAGAATGACGACTTTTGGGCGTTGATTCGCATGGCGTTCAATTCCCAAGGTAAGTCGCGAAATTTGGTGTGCCTGCCCAGTGACAGTGGAGGATATGAGGAGTGAAATCCTCCAGTGTCACATGTGTGACAGTGACAGTGGATGATTTGAGGAGTGAAATCCTCCAGTGTCACATGTGTGACAGTGGAGGATTTGAGGAGTGAAATCCTCCAGTGTCACATGTGTGACAGTGGAGGGTATGAGGAGTGGAATCCTCCAGTGTCACATGTGTGACAGTGAATGATATGATGGTAACATGCTCTCAATTCCCAAGGCAACACGAATCATTAGGCTGCAAAGCAATTTCCTCTGGTGACCTTGGTGTGACCGCACTCTCCTACCAGTGAGGTGAGTGGGGCAAGCACTTTGCTGCGTCTTGCCCAAAGATCTCTATAGTACTGGACCATGCCCAGGAACTTACGGAGGTCTTTGACATTTTTCGGCGATGAAATCGCGAGAATCGTTTGTACCTTTTTCTGCTGTGGCTTAATCCCTGTTTGTGTGAGGGTATAACCTAGATATTCTGTTTCAAAGGTGCAGAATGACGACTTTCGGGCGTTGATTCGCAAGCCCGCCTCGCGTAGCCTGGTAAGCACCATTTTCAATTTGTCAAGGCGGTCTTCCAGGTTTGCCTTTGTGATGCATAACAAATCATCAAGGTAAGCTCGCACGAACTCTAAGGCTCCCATTAGTGTTGACATTTTTGCTTGAAAGATGTCTGGTGAACCTCGCGATGCCCATTGGCAAACAGAGGTAGGAATACTTGCCCCATGGGAAAATGAGGGTACATATTTTGGATGAATCGGGATCCAGTCTAATGGTGTAATAACCCATGTTTAGATTTAGGGTTGTAGCATAGGTAAATCCTTCTAGCTCTTGCAGGACTGTACTGATTTTGGGTAATGGAAACGGCTTTCGGACTAGTCGTTTATTTACTTCTCTAAAATCAGTGAGAAAGTGTACAGTTCCGTCTTATTTTCCAGTGATAAATGATGGTGACGCCCATTCCGATTCAGGCTGAAACTCTACCACTCCCAGTTCGCATAATCTATTCAGTTCTTTGATAGTTGTTTCTTTGCGAGATTTTGGTACTGGGTATGCCTTGCCATGAGACTTAGGTGAGTACAATTGATGCTAACAATTGATTGGAGGTCTGCCTTTTATAATTTGCATCTAGGATTTTAACTACCCGCTGTGTCGCTTCCTGCGTGCTTTGCGGTTCATTTGCCATGCTGTTGTTGACAGCCCAGGCTTTATCCAAGTTTGATGAGGTCAGACTATTGATGTCTCTCATTGGCAAAATGATGTGATCAATGGTTATTTCTTTTGTTCAAAAATCTAGAACAATTCCGAGCTCTTTCATGGTTTGACATCCAAGAATGAGGTCAAACGCTGGCTTAGCCATCTTTTTCTTATCGTACTCTACTACGTCAGGAGTCACTGTGTACTCCTTACTGTTCGAATACTCAAAGAACTTTAAGTTGACTTCGCTCCTTCCTTTGGTTAGGAAACTCCCATTCAACGTGCGCCAAGACTTTGGCACCTGCCTAGTCAAGTAGGGAAAGCGTTTCTCCGTTCCTTTTGCATGGAACAGGAGATCACCATCAGATCCACTGTCTAGTAGGATCCTGATGACTGTGTTACTGGTACGACGCCCTGTAGAGTGTTCAATATTCTTACGGGCTGGATTTTCAGTCGCTTTATAGCGTGCTTGTGCTACTACAGTAGTGACCTGCCCTTCTTTACCTGTGAAAGGGGTTCACACTATTGAAAAGGTCACCCGACAGTTCGGGTCCGACAATTCGGTTATTGTTTCACTCTGTGTAAGGTTGACTGGAAGATTTCCTAGGTCTTCTGCCAGGTTCGAACATGTCTTGTTTGAACCAGAAAATGTTATGTTGGCACATGGGGAAGTCTTAATCGGACTAAGATAAGTGTTAATCATTTCATTACAATCGATTTTACTACACAATTTCTTAGTACTCCCCAACCCATCATCTCAAGATGAGTCTGAATCATCACTGTCGCTCATTTCGCGATGCGTACGCTTCTCTTTTCCAATAGCGCATTTCATTTTCTTGTTGGACTTGGTAAGTTTGTCGATTTTAGCGGATAGCTGCGCATAGCTACTTCCTCCTCGAGCAGGTCTCTCTAGTCCACGAGAGTTTCCATTTGGTTTTCTCCCCTTGAAGCTTGACTTCAGGGTCCCATTGAGTCATACTTCCGGCAATCCGAGTGTTGTGGGTGGTATGTGCGCCCCCATGTTTCTTGCAAAGAGAACAGTACTTCTCTGTGCGACGTTTCTTCGAATCCGGTCACTAAAAGAGACCATCTTCTTCCTAGATGAGTCGTTAGCCTTGGCTACGGTCTTGGGTCCTTCTCCAACCTTCTCGGTGGGGTAGGCCTTCTCGATGCGTCCAAGGACTTAGAAGTTCCCTGTCGGGCCAAAGTTCCACTGAGCTCATTGGTCCTCTGTTCCTAGGAACCATCCTGAGGATGTGGCTTGCCAAGTCGGCATCATCAAATGGCCCGCATACTTTTGTAGACTTTGCAGCCTTGGAAGAGTAAAACAGGCACGGCAAGAGTTCCACATACCCGTTAAGGCGCTGGATCCTCTGCACAAAGTCCCTGGTGGGTACCCTGTTTGGTTTCTTCAGCCCATTGCTGATGTAGAAAGCGTTCTTGCTCTGCTGCATCCATCCTGAAGACGGTCTGCAGGTGCAACTGGACACATTCCTGAAAGGAGGTTTGGTCCAGGGTTCGCAATTGATTTGCTCCCCAACGATGGTGGTCCAAGGCGACGGGCAGTCTCCGACAATTGAGTGGAGTACTGCAGGAAGATCGCTTGGCCAGCGGACACTAGGGCCTCGCTGGTGTGGATTTTAGCAGCAGTTGCTTTGTTCCATGACTGGAGGACGGGGGAATTTTCATCCGTCCCCTTGAACTTGGCTTTGGCCGCAGTGGCCACAGTCAGTTTTGCCTCAGCCTTTGCATCTGCCTTACAGGCTTCCTCGTAGTCTGTGTCTAACCCTCTCTGGGAATTGATTTCCATCGAGGTCTGGACATGGTTGAGGAACTGTTCAGGACTTCCCTCGTCGAAGACGGTGACAGACAAGGTCATTTTGTTGGAGACCTTGATTTTGTTGATTACCTTCGGGGTGTCCATGGCAGTGGGAATGTAGGAAATGGGTGGCTTAGACCTCCCTGAACTCTGTTCACACTCCTGTGGCTTGAGTCCTTCTGGACTTAATTTGCTGGTCGACATCCTCTTAATTGCCTCGCCAAGGGGCGTATTGTAAAACAAGGCCTTGAAGAAGGTCTTGGGTGCCCTGTTGAGGTTAGCTCGAAAAAGAATTTTTTTTTTATTTTTAAATTTTTCTTCGTCGGCTTTTATTTCTTGAAAGTCTTGCTCCAAGGTATTTCGCGAGAATTCTCGATCACAAAATTAATCCGACTCGTAGGAATCCCCGATTGCAGAAGTCGATCGCTCGAAGTTTATCGCTGATGCTCGCTGATCGCGGGATTGTTTTGGAGAGCTTGTAGATCGCGAAACCGTAGGAATTCGTCGATGGCGTAGCCGATTTTGGATAAAACGTCGATCGTGCAAAAAAGCGTATCGCTGGTGCAAAAAGTTAAAATTTCCGCTTGCGATAAAAAAATTGTTAGCGTACCTCGTGTCAGAAGGTTTGGATGTCATTGGCTTCGTCGCGAAGGTCGCACCACGGATATCTATAGATAGTGACCTGAGCCGAAAATCGTCGTAAAAATATCACGCGAAAATTATAGGTAGTTTCGACAGGTGTCGAAGAATTGATTTTATGAGCTATATTTTGTGCTATTGTGAGGATGGAAAGGCAGTGGAACTGCACTCCAGTCCAAACGATGCAAACGAACATTGTGTAGACTTCTACACAATATGGTATGTCTATACCCTTCTGAAAGATGTTCAGATCTTCCAAAAGTGTGTTCTCTTATTTGGGGTTCTGAACTTCCATGTTGGGGAGTCCATGCCGTCGGGAGGTGGACTCTCCTACTTGGGGTCCTGAGAATGCTCCTATTTAGGTTTTGTACCCAGGGGTACAAAAAAGGCTGAGTCATGCTCTATTTAGGTTTTGTACCCTAGGGTACAAAAATGGCTGATTCTTGGCCTATGTCAGTCAATTAGAAATGGACATGAACCGTGCCTCCTGCCAAACAAAATGGACACATTGAATCAATCCTCTTTTAGCCATCATTATAATATCCTATAAAGCACAGAAGTTAGTGGAGGGTTGGACAAAATCTCTACCTCTGAAAAACAGAACAGGTTTGAGGATCTGTGAACGCTAGTTGAATAATAAAAATGCTATTTCCAGTGAGCATGATGAAGGTGGAAGAACATTTATTTCTGGCACAATGGTATCATTGGTTTGATAAGCAGCAGTATGGCATGGAATCAAATTTGCTGATAGAGAAATGCATCAACAAGAAAATAAAGCTGGTGGCCATGATATGGAATCCAAATAAACCATCAAAAGGAGTATGGAAGGAGTACTACAAGACAGATATCCATTGGTTTTATGTTTCATGATTAATTAAAATCCTAAAAACACAAACATTATCGTTCCCAAAATGGACACCAGCCCAGCATAATTTCTCAAGCACATCCCAAAAAACTTATGGTTCTGATCAAAATGTTGACACAACAAAGATTCGTTCCTTTATTGGTTGGTCAGATGAGAGATCATGGCCAGTTTAACTCACTGGAGCAATTCATCCATACCATGTTTTGATTTTATGACAAAACAATGATAACAACTTGTATCACAGTTACAAAATAAATCAAATTTTGACTTGATGGATACAATGAGTTCAGAGAGATGTGGACATCTATAGATTAGGATCAAACATTGGTATTAGTAATGAGTTATTGAGCTTTTTTGTTGGGCTAGTGGGGGTTCTCTTGATTTTGCACATCGATGCTATAGTTCATTTCATGAAAAAACAGTGTTGACTGATGCCAATGCATAAATGTGTGTGAGTTGCATTCAATGAGCTTGTGCATTCTAGACTTTCAAATTGCTCTACTATTGGTCTGATTTCATTTGAAGGAATAGGTAAGAAGTAGAAGGAATGACAAATTGTAGCGCTCACAATTAGGTTTTTGCTGGTATTTTCATGTTTTTGGTATTTTAGAAATGTACATGAACCGTGTCTCCTTCCAAACAAAATGGACACATTGAATCAATCCTCTTTTAGCCATCATAATAATATCCCATAAAGCACAGAAGTTCGTGGAGGGTTGGACAATATCTCTACCTCTGAAAAACAGAACAGGTTTGAGGATCTGTGAATGTTAGTTGAATAATAAAAATGCTATTTCCAGTGAGTAGGATGAAGGTGGAAGAACATTTTTTACTGGTGCAATGGTATCATTATGGTTTGATAAGCAGCAGTATGGCATGGAATCAAATTTGCTGATAGAGAAATGCATCAACAAGAAAATAAAGCTGGTGGCCATGATATGGAATCCAAATAAACCATCAAAAGGAGTATGGAAGGAGTACTGCAAGACAGATATCCATTGGTTTTATGTTTCATGATTAATTAAAATACTAAAAACACAAGTTAGGGTTAGGGTTAGGGTTAGCGTTAGGTTAGGGTGGCGACTTGCATCCTGGCAAAATCTAACCGATAATCTGGCTTTTTAGCAACACACAACCGATCATCTGATGACCTCGTGCTATAAGAATCTACTGATGCCTGGTATGGATGTAGGCTCTTGACGTCAAAAGATACTGGTTGATAAGTTGTCACAGATCCCTTGGAGTACTGGCACATAGTGGTCTTAAGTTTCTTCGACATGCCACGCCAAATTCCATGGGTCATTTTGTTAATCTCGTTTTGGTGTCCAGTGTCATGTAAGAGATTCTCCAACTCGTCAGACAAGACCCAATCAATTTCCACACCAATGATTTCATTTCTTCCCACTCCTGTCATTGGCACAGATGGACCCCTTTGCACCACTAATGCTACCCTCAGACAGGTGGCAACCATGAAGGCGATACGGTTTTTGGCCTAGGGGTTGTTCTTCTTCCTTCTTCCCCCTTTCCAACCATGATAATGCAGAACTTGCGATTCGATGAACGATACCCACTCTGGTCACAGTGTTGACCAAAGCCTCCTTCATTGTTTCATAACCTTCGACGTCATCACCAAGTGCGCATTTATTACACACAAGACAACCGATTTTGAATTTGTTATTATTGGTGTCCACATAAACGCACATGTCCGAAGTGCATGCGAATTCCAGGGAATTGTAGTGGTACGGTTGGATGTCACGGCCTTCATCGCAACACTGGATATGGCTCTCATAGGAATTGCGTAGAATTTCACGAAGACTGGCACAGATGGACCCCTTTGCACCACTAATGATACAGTCTCTAACAACAGTTGGTGTCCCAAATACACGGCGCACGTCAATCAATGAGCCTGGGGAATCTCTTGTCGATAAGGACGATGGTCCATTAAGAGCTGCCTCTGTATGAATTCGACTATCAAGAAATTCTAATATGTATGCTTTGGTTGTCTTGTTCTCTGGAACTATCACCACACCACCATCATCAACAAAGTCAAAGCGGCCAGGATGTGACTCATAAGGCTGTGACTTTCTTGGGTCCGATTCGAATCGGCCGATCGGAATCCGTGACAGAATTTTTGAAATTTTCGTATTGCCCCTTCCCTTGCCGTTGTGGGGCTGTCGTATCGGCCATTCCAATCCAATTGACCAATGGGTCAATAGAGTCATTCCCGCCAACTCATTTTTTCCCCGCCAAATCTTTTTATCCACCCATCACTGTGCATCAAGACTGTCTCCCATACAAATATCGTGCAATACCCATCACACGCAGCCGTGGACGAGACACACTCTGCATAAAACAAGATGCTGTTCACGACCGCGGTGAACGTTCTCGTATCAAGCATTCTGGGCGGTGCTAAACCCCTTGGCGTGGTCGCGGCTGCAGCGCGATGCTCGTCCCAGAAAAAGAAGCGCAAATCCTCTGACATAGAGATTTCGCAGTCGCAGGAGAGTCGACGTCAAAGCCCACGGCTCCACCCATCCACCAGACGAAGCCCCAGACGTCTCGCAAACCCCCATCAAACAGCGATTGAGTTGTCTCCCGTGATTTTAGACAGGCAGCTGTCTAGAGTTTCTGCTTCTCAACCTGACTCCCCAGATCTCCTCGACGCTTCACAGGAGAGCGTTGTCCCCGGGACAGAGATGCCTCCACTGCCTTCCGTTGCTGCCCGTCGTGCCCAAGAGAGTTCGGGGGATGAGGACGCCGACGACGATGACAGCAGTTCCTCCTCTGACTATACCCCCACCGCAGAGAAAACTCCCACCAAAACAACAGGCCTGGAAGATGAGTCCCATTCTGGATTAGATATTGAGATGGGACAAACCACCACGTCTCCATATGGTACGGACTACTGTTTCAGTCAGTTCGGAGGTGAGTATGACATGGCAGCAGAGGAGTATTCGTTTCATGATCGTGTGATGCATCATCTTGGTGGCCGGAGGATCGATGCCAATAATCGATTGGCTGTCGAATTCGCATGCATTATTGAAACTGGAACCATCGTGACAGACAAGCACACGATGGAAAGCAAGGAGATCGATGTGCACTTCGAAGAAGAGTACGTTCGAGTTATTGACGGGTTCAAGACGGAAGACTTTCAAGAAAGAGCCCTGCAACATACTATGCGCAACAAGTTGTACAGGGCCAACAAGCCCCTCCAAGGTCACAGACTAAAGAAGAAATTTCGGGAGATACGTGCCGAAATACGTGCCGAGTGGATTCCACTTCTACCGCTGAACATCAGTCACTCGCCAGTGGGTATCAGCTAAGAGATGCATATAAGGCAGTCATTGTAAAACTGTACAGGGAAAATAATGTGAGTCAGTATTCTTTGTGGTTTGAGTTATTTCATTTTTCAATGTAATCTCAATTGTGATTGAGTTTTTATTTCACATTACAGCCAGATGTATCTGTCGAGACTGATGATGCTGATGTGTATTCAGCCATTCCATCGGATTGGTGGCTCTCGCCGGATAGCAAGGCACGATTGTTGCTGGCGTGTATGGTGCATAGGAAAAACAAGGAAATAGCACCATTGTGCACTGGCCACAAACGCGGACACAGGCAAACTTGGTGGCGAGATATGGTCAGGAGTGGTTTGATAACAAAATTGCTGAAAGCGGTGGCCATGTTACCAGATGGTAATAAATCATTATTGGAAAGAGAAAGTGTGCGGAGAGTGTTGATGAGGAGGAGGCGTCAGACAACGATTAGTAGATCACGATCACATTAGTAATAAAACTATATGTTAACCAAAGACAACAAACTGTAGAAGTGTATGACAGATTATTATTTTGATAATTATAATGGCAAATATAATTACAATTACAATTTGGGTAACGCAATGACATAATCGTAGAATTATTTTTATTTGCCCCTTTCGTACCGCATTTACTTCAATTCTTGAGTAACAATTTCATAATAATTTTCAATTCAATCGTCGCCGTTTGAGTTCGCGAGATACATATTCGACGTGCTCTGACAATGCATGGCGCCGCTTTGCCCAGAGATTAGCTTGCACCTTATCATCATGTGTTGTAATACGTGGCAAAATGCCATCATTTGGAACAGAGAGCCAAATTGCGTCTGTACCAATGGGACACCCACGTCCCACAGGGATCCTATTGTCGCGTGTTTCCATCTCCGTCGACATCATGTTATGCAAAATACAACATGACAAGAACACTCTCTCCACAACGATAATGTCGTCAAAACGAATGCCATATTCAAGAGCTTTCCATCTCTTTTTTAAAATGCCAAAAGTGCATTCTACATCTTTCCTAACACTCTCTAACGCAGTGCTAAAGTAACCCTTCATTGAACCCGGCCCAGAATGCTTGAATGGACAAACCAACACGGGCCATCTCAGGTAGCCTCCATCGCAAATGAAATAGACTCCTTGAGAAGTCTTCTTATTTCCATGCAAGTCATAATGCTGCCATGCAACATCCTTGTACCATCCTTTCTTGATTTTACTTACCGTGGGATCGAGCTTTACGATGTGTTGGTCGTTGCGGGTCCCGTATTGAACGGGAGAGATTCCAAGGATGTCGCGATTGTGGCCGGTCACTACTTCGAAGGCAAGAGTTGGGAAGCCCTCCTTTCCCAGACAGCGGTTGTAATCACCTGCAGGACAGTTGCTCCATTTCAGATGGACCACATCGATGGACCCACCGCAACCTGGCAGTTTCTTGTAGGTGTACTGCTCCATGATCGGTTTAAGGTTTTCCAGCGAGTCAGGGTAACGAATAAACTCATCTTTTGAAGAAGACAATCGAGTGATGAATTTGTGAAAAAAGAGGCGGTGGTCTTCGGCAGACAATTCAGTGCTGCAAGTGAGCTGTCTGAATGGGGTATGATTGCCCAATACGTTCAGAGCTCCCAGGATTCGTACTTGAGTTTTGATATAGAAAACATCACGATCCAAATCACGCCTCGAAGGAACGCACCATTCTCTCTCGATGAACATCTCCGTGAGCTCTTCCACTTTCTCCAGGGTGAGCCTGAAGAAGCTCCTAAAATCTGAATAACGATCACGACTAGATATACGAAGAGTGCGTGCACGCCGCGTCAGGATGAAGAAACTTCCTGTACCAATTCGATTTCATTACGTTGCCGAACTCGTAGCCAAATTCATTCGGCTCTCGGTGGCGTACATTCACCCCACCCTCTTCAGAGATCTGCTCATTTGTATCATTTTGTAGGAGCATATTTTCGGGAGAACCTGGGAGCTGCAATGAAGAGAATCCCGAATCGTCACGGAGTAGTGCTGGCGCGATCTGCAGGAGGGCCTGTCTCCTGAAGGCAGCAAAGATGTCTGCGGAGTCCTTTTTCAACAAAAACGCCTCTTCGACGCCACGCAAGTATTTCTGGACCGAAAACTGCTCAGCGGCGACAACGATATTGGTAAATTTATCCATGATTTGCGGAGAAAGTGATGGACAATGGCGCTGTCATGGACCGCGAGCGTGGATTTGTGCGTAAAAATTACACACGAATGTCGATTGGTCGAATGGATTGGGCCAAAAAAACGAGGTCCAATAGGAGCCTCTATTGGACGATTGAACTCGTGACTAATCCGATCGGTCAATCGAAAAGGGGATACCGATGCGATTGGACATGTTTATTAGTGGTTCTCAAAGTTTTTTTTCCTCAGATGCGATCTCCAACTCGACACTCCTACAATTTCTGTGACGTAATATACCGGGCTACGTATGTAGAGGAGATGATTGCATCTGAGGCATTTTGTCACATCCAAGGGACATTTCGCAAGTCCCTTGGGTGTTCTAATGCCAGAATTTCCTCGTTTTTAGCGACCAAACATCAGATCTGAGTGATCGCATCTGATCTAAGCCGATTTTGGCTTAGATCAGATGCGACCTTCTCAGATCTGATGTTTCCTTTCACGATCCATCTTCTAATCTCCCGTAAAAAAACACCTACAATTCTCGCACGGTCGTGTGCACGAATCTCGTCCCATCAAAACACCACGGACACTTAATCAGTGGGGCCGTTTCGTCTCGTCGTGCAGGGGATGTCATCAAGGAGATGGCGAGAAGTAAGAATATTGTATCTTTTGGGAATGGAGCCGGGGGCGCAGCTGAGAATGAGGGGGAAGACGGGACGGAGAGAACTCGAGCAGATCGACACACAAGGCAGTTGTGTTGTTAGAGGTAGACAAATCGGCGCAGGCAGCTTTGTGTAGGGGGAATTATTCGTCCTTCCAATGTCATTGAGCCTGTTAGGAGTCGATGTTTGAGGATTTGAGTGTTGGCCCCTGGTGTGGATGTGATGAGATTTGTTGTCTGGTTATTTTTCGGCTTTGTTGTATTTATTTACAATACAATCGCTACCTCCGCCGTGCTCTTCTCATGCTAGAGTCATGCCACGTTACCTGCCGGGACGACTCTGGCAAGCCTCAACCAGCACGAATGGAAATTCCCAAGACTGATTGGAAACAGTACATTTCACAATCAGCAAGTGGCTAAACAGATCATAGCGGTCAGAGTAAGGTTGTATGAAGTTATTGATCTCGCCAACTTTGGATGATACTATTCAGGCTGATGTTGTTACGTGGGCAGCATTTTATGAGCATACAATTTCTTTGGGAAGTAAGGAGATCTTTCATTTGGAGGCATTTATTGCCTTAAGTTTATCGCCATATACAAGAAGGATATCAATGATCAGTTTGGATGAAGCGACTGAGAGCAGCCACAATTGCATTTATAACAATACCTTGATGTGTTGTCTAGTTTCATTAAACAACATTCAAACATCCTTGTATTACAATACAAAACTGTTTCAAAAGACAAGTCTTAATATTTTTAATTTCCGATGAATTGTAACACTCTAAATCACTGTCTACTCAATTGTAATGGCATAAAAATAAAACTTGTGTTGTTGGTTGTGTCCAGCCCCTTATCATTTCCATCTAACAAATTATCCCCATGGTCTGCAATGAATAATCGACCAGTGCGATCAAATGCAAGTGATGACAGTAATCGCGAGCCAGTTCTGCGACGAGGCATGGCTCCGAACAAAATGGTCGAGATCTGTGAAGCCACATAAAAATAATAAAATATTAAAATAGATAGGTAAGTACCGCGTCTGACGATGGAAAAATCGTTAAAAAAGGGATCTCATAGTTTTCTGATCCTCAGACGTGATGTCTAAAATTCGCTTGACGTCTGACGTAAGTGGCCGTGTATTAAGGCGACGGTGTCGCTTATTTTTGGCATTTTTTGGCGCGAGCACGCGAAATTCTCGACATCTCATCGTCCCGCCCAAACCATTTTACACGACCGCACCATGGTAAAAAAGCCGCTCCACATGATCGATCATATCTCAAAAACCACACGTGCCAATAAGATTCCGAGTTCATCCGTCTGTCCCCCTTGACGTGCCCCATCATCCACCACAAACCGTCCTTCACTAAGTATCTTCGTTTTTGTGCTGTGACACTTCACGCACAGCACAATTCCACGCACGCAGATTGTCAACCCCCGTCTCTGCCTAGCAAAAACAGCACTTCTCTTCACCGAAAATCAACTCCATATTAGCAATTCTTCGACATTATTGCAAGTACTCTCCTATCCTCCATCGCCTACTCTACAAAACAAAGCAAATTGACCAAATTCTCATCAAGTTCGATACAACTGGGAATATGTCATCATCATCATCTCCCACTGGACAAGATGAAAAGAAGCAGGTACGTCCGTATATCATGCATTAATCCTTTCAGTTCAAGATTTGTTTAAAAGTTTTCATTTGCTTATTGATGTGAAAAGTCAGGGCAAGAAAACAGAAGAGAAAAGAGCGAAGGCGAAGAAGGAGAAACTTAACCAAGAATTCGCTCACTTTCTTGATTTCATCAAGGATAACCCAGAGGTCTATCGATCCAAGCGTTTGAAATACCTCCGTGATTTTGTGAGTATTGTGTCACGTTTTCCAAAACATTATGTGGATGGAGCGACACAACAACTATGCCTTTGCCTCCATCAGATAGAAATTTGGTGTTGGCGAAAGGGTATGTCGAGTCGATAGCCAACACAACTAACGACAACGAGGCATGCAACAATCCAATTTTATCGGTTCTTGTCATCAAAACCTTCCATAAGACTGGCGAAAGCAATTTTGCGAGCACTCCGCAGTCTCTCAAGTTTACTGACTTGAAACTTCGTCGATGGTGATGGCCAGAAGATTCATGCCGCGACTCAACAGAACTCTTGTTGAGGTAGGGCCTTCGTTGGAGAGGGGTGACATGATTCGGTTGGATGTTTTCACTCCGTTGCGTTACGAATCAATGAGAGTTCTCAGCGCAGTCCCATGCTCTTCATACACCAGCTATCACGAGTTGGTAAGTGTCATTTCGAAGATTCGGAGGTACAGGCGGAAATGTTGGCATGCAATCAAATGCAAACATTGCAAGAGTCAGCCACCGAAGAGGATTATTATGTGGTAGATCCACGAATACCACGACAAACCATGTTGCACCAAGGACAATCGGCTATATGCGTTGAATGGGCTTCGTTTCATTGCCTGTGTTTGTGATGCCTTCCCTATCAACAATTTGAACTTGGAAACAATCAAGGCCGATTGCTACTCAGCCACAGATGATTTGGCAGACATGAGCAACACCCACAAGCGCAATATGGTGTATTGGTGGTATGCAACAAATGTTTATTGCATAGTTGGGAAAGGAAAGGTCGAGCATCTTCCACTTTGTCTCGAGTATGCTATCCGGAAGAAATGGCCCAACCCGATGATCTACCATACAAAGGTAATGCATAGCGGAAGAAGTAAGAAAAAGAGTTCTTTAAATTCTAGAATTTAATTGTTGCAATTATACATCTCTTCTATATATCAATAAACTAGATGAAATCACCAACTGACCATCCATAATTATTTGGCTTGTGCTTTTTACCCCTGGGGTTGTATAATTCTTCAGACATGAGACCATCATCCCATGCCAGTGGCCTTGAACTCTGTTTCTTGGTCCCATAGTGCTATACAATCTCTTGCACTATGACCACTTTGTTTGCATTTATTACAAAACTGTGTCGTCCTTTTTGACACTTTCGTTAAGGGAACTTTATCGCTCTTGTGATGATTCTTCTTAGATCTTGAGTCTTGTTTTTGTCGGCGATGATCATTAGTCATCTTGTTTCGTTGCCGTGTTGCCTTCCCCTTCTCGCTTCCATGCCTTATCCGGTTCTTTTCACGAATTCTTGCACTTACTGCGTGGGAGTTTGTTTCTATATCAGTAATGTATAAACCCAATAGATTCGACAATTCCTTTCTTGATTTCTCTTTGTGGCCCGACCATTCATGCAATAACAAAGCTGCAACATTGAATACCACAAATCTGTTCCACACCGGCTATTCTCTTACCCTCGCTTAGTTTTACCAGCTCAGACCAGAATCCTTCACAATGATTGCTACTGCCTAACTTGGCTATCTTATCAATTGTTTTGGCGTTGAACCTCTTGTTAATGATTTTTCGAGAACAATAATACCCTCCTCAGACAGATCCATTGCCGTCTTGTGCCTCTTAGATCGATTGATTGCTTCTGTATTGACTTGATCTTCTGTCCATTCCGGGTGTTCATTGCGAACTTTGATATAGCTACAGAATTTCGTGCTTGCAGTAGGTATGTTCATTGCAATGATGTCGGATAATTGTGCGAAGTTGTTCCAAGCACTCAATGCGTTTAGCGTCGTGTCCAGCGTGATTGCTGTACTCTTTAACAGCCTTGGTGATGTCGAAGAAATACTCCTTATTCGTTGGTTTGAGAGACAGTTCTTTCCACGGAAGGGCGTGTCTTTGTCTCGGAGTTTGTACATCTCGTTGCTATTATTCTTCCGCGGTGTGACCTATGTCTGGAAAGTGTTAGGCCTTGTTGTCGACAACAGATCCTAAAATCTCGTGTTGCTTACCGATGAAGTTATTAGGTCCTGAAGTGTCGTTATCTGCAACAACTTGATTGATAAATACACAAGTTGAGGCATCTGGTGGCTTGCCATCACTGTCTAGGAGGAGATTTTGTGCAGCCTTGATACCTTGAATTCTTGGCACCCGTGAAGGAATAGTTAGATTTTCGATAACAAATCCCTTCATGATTTAAAGCGAATCTGTGTAGGTCCTCAACAGTGAATTCATTTCCTTGTGCCTCCCACTCTTCTATCTGTCTGTTTAATGTTAAAAGTACAGCGGATACATTTATTCTTTGAAAAGAAGTAGTGCAAATGTTAATCTGTGTCGATGTAAATCAAATACAAAGCATAAATGAAGCGGCACTCACCTGCGAATGTACTAATGCAATTGGGACACGGGCGACACCACTCTGTACAATTAAAGCAGTTTCACTGCTCTTTACTTTAATGATCATAACACCGCTGCACTCCGCAACCATCCATTGCTGCTGGACCCGGTGTTGCCTGACACCATTCACCATTGTAGAGGAAGTATATTGGTTCATAATCCGGCAATTGCTGACAAGCTTCAGCGTGCTCCTTGAGATTCTCCTCTTGCCTCTTTTCATAAAACTGTGAAATTGCTCCGCGGATTTTTAAGTCAATATGCTTTTGATTCCGTCGGGACATGGTTTTATACCAACTGAACCTTGTAGAAAGCCAATGAGCTTCTCATGATTTATGCCGTTGACTCTCGCTCCCATTGCCAACTCAAGATTAAGAGCAGGTTGTAGCCTTGACCAACCCTTACCTCTTTGTACTACACTTCTAATCCACTTGCAGTTTCTCAATCGAAGCGCTCCTTACAGCGACAGCACGTCCAGTATTGATCGATTCCGGCGCCATAGCGTTTGTCCATCGATGTGATCTCAAGAGGTGCAGAGCATTGAGCAGCGTGTCGGGTTAGATTTGTAATGAACTCAGTCATCATGCGCCAAATTAAAAATACCATAACCATCGTCTACTATGTGAGAGAAATCTGCTGGTTCCAAATTGGGATGAAATTCATAACAATCACCGAGTTTGTCATTATCATCTTCGCAACAGTCATCCTCATAAATTGACTCATCATCGCTACAACATTGTTCAAAGTCAACAAGTCCAATGGAATCACTCTCGTTGTTGATTGAATTGCATTTGTCATTTGCAATGTCACGTGAAATCTTTATGCGTTGTCGGCATCGCCACTCCCAGTATTCCGCTCTCAACTGAGTTTGCCATTCTCTAACTGCAGATTGAATAGTTAGAGCTGCAGTGTTTTGTTGATTGCGTAAAGCCGCTGCCTGGACTTTGTATTGCGAATGAGAATCATTATCAAATTGTACAAGTGCTTGATTTACCGTCGCCAACATATTTGATGTTTGTTCGGTTAATTTGAAGTAGTCTCGTTGTGGTGTGATAGGAAGGCGTTTTGATCCTTTATGAATAATTAGTTGATCACTGGGAGTCCAGCTTTCATTTGAATAGATGGCGGACGATAATACTGAGGGTTTTACCATCATTGCGCCTCGTCAAGAAAAGACTTCGCCTCTGTTGACTTTTTTCACTGCCTCTCCAATTATATTAGATGGTAAGAGCTTTATCCACTCCACAGTGGACAAGCCTATCGCAGCATCTCTTCAATGGTGATCCAATACATGTTATTCTCAGCGTGGTGTTTGATTGTTGAGTATCAAAA